>PVHT020000174.1:1875253-1947305 GCA_004024745.2 Catagonus wagneri | reverse complement strand
GACAATTAGACAGCAACACCCAATGCTACCGCTTACATGTGGAAACTAAAAAGACACAATGAACCTTTTTACAGAACAGACAATGACTCACAGACTTTGGAAAACCTTGGTTTTTCAAATAAGACAATCTGGGGGGTGGGGGGATGCACTGGGGGTTTGGGATACAAAATCTGTAAAATTGACTTGTGATGATTTATGTTCACCTATAATTGAAATGAAATCCATTAAGAAAAAAAAAAAAAAGAGCCCGATCCTAGTCAGGACTTGCCTGTAATGGGCTAGTCTGCAAGGCTGGCTTCAGAAGCTCATCTGCCCCGTCCTTATTCTCCTTATTTATGCAGACCTGGCACCTGTCCTTTGGAGATCCCAGGGTGGCTTGCTGGCTTATTCCCCTTTTGCACAATTAAGAGGCCCTCTGAGAAACAGGCCACTGCCTTTTCTTTAGAGAGACAATGCAGAGGTATCTCAGCAAAAGTAAAGGTATTATTCTGCTTGGATGATAGGTGCTATTAAAGCTTTTGATTCTTGTTCTTCTTCTCTTACCAGCCAGAACCACACTAATGATAATGTCTCATCAGGAATTCCCCTACAGTCATTTCCCAATAGAATTTCAAAAAGGAAGTGCATAGAATTTTTTTGCTCCCTGAAATTCAGCCAAACCAGACCGACAACCTTTCCTCTCCCGTGAGTAGCTGGAGATATAATGGCCGTTGGGTGGTAGACCGTGAGGCCCTTTTGAGTGGCAGCTCATTATGCAGGAATTCTGGTTGGGGTCGTTGTTGCCAGGTTTGTGGACCTGTCATCTCACCTCATGTGCAGAGCACGTCCGTGCATGTTGAATGAGCAATAGACAGAGGAGCCACATCACTGAAGCTCAGATGGTCCCTGAGTCGCCTTTAGGAACTTATCTTCAGAGCATGCAACTGCTTTAATTGTGTCCTTTATGATAAAGTAACAAGTCTCACTAGAAAATGACAGCAAGTATGGATTTGACAAGCTAGTACAGAAGCACAAAATTAGAATGGCCTATGTCATTAGCTGAGGCAAGGGCTTAATTATTTCTAAGTCTGGCACGAATCAGTGAAGGTAGGTGGTCCACACTTTTGAAGGAGCCTTATCTTTATGAGCCCCCAAATGGATATATTTTCATGAATCCAAACTGGCAAGGAGAGAAATGGGCTCGTTGGATGAGTTGAATCTTTGATGTGTTCTCCAAATAGCTTACTCACCCAAGATCCATTCTGATATTAACATTTAGACACCAATTTGTCCCTCCTTAAGAGGCCCCACACATAACTCAGTAACATGGTGAAAAGACATAACTCAATGTACTTTTTATTTGAAGAGTTATGGAGAAGGAGCATGGTATATGGAAACTGCATGGATTTTGATCCATTGTTAATGGCTCATGACATGCTTACTATCTATTTCTAACTGATAACTTGGTGAAAAGATTCCTGAGGAAAAAGCTTCCCGCTGTAGACTATATATTTTTTGTTTTAGTCTTCACTTTGTAGCTGACAGAACTCACAAGGGTGGTTCTTTGACCCAGCTCCAAAAGCACAGTAACTGATGCTTTGAGTGAGAGAGGAGTGATGGTGTGAAGAAGCAGTTTCATTTATAGAAAACAGAGGCTAGAAGAGGGACAGAAACAAAAGCTTCTCCTACAAGGGCGCTTCCTCACCTGAAGGGCGAGCTTGGAGGCCTGCGGCGGTGACCACCTCCAGCTGCACAGATTGTGCCCTTCTCCACAGTGCCTGGGCTGCCTGCTGTGGGCACAGCTCTGTGGGGAGCCAGAGTGGGCGGGAGCACCCACGCAACCTGGGGCTACAGGCTGGACATGTTCAGGAGGATGTGGTGGGATTTGGACATGACTTTGAATTGCACAGAGCTTTTGTTTTTCCAACAGATTGCATCCCACAAGTAAACAACATGCACAGACACACGATTCATTTTAACACGAAATCTGCACAGATGAAGTGCAAGGCATGGACCATATTGAATTGTCTTTGTTTTAAGACTCTTTGTCTGGATTGATGCCTCATTTGCATATGAAAAATATGTTCTTTTTTGCAGTGGTCTCTTCCTCCTCATTTTTCTTTCAAGGAACAGCTCCAGTTTACCAGTGAGAAGCATTTGTTGAAGAGTAGAGCTGAAGAGTGGAGGGCTTGGTGGCTGAAAGGAGAGATGTCAGGGAAATTGCACATTCTTGTTTAATATTTGAAGTTTTATTTTTAAGTTGAGATATCTGTTTTTCCTATCCCAGGTGGACCTTGAAAAAGAGTAGAAGCTTGTTAAGACAGAAGGCACTGTATTAGTTCCCAGTCATTGGTGGTAACAAATTACCACATTTTTAGCAGTTTAAACAACATCCATTTATTATCTCATAGTTTCTGTAACTCAGAAGTTCATCAGAGCATGGCTAGATTCTTTGGTTAGAGTCTCTCCATGCTTAAAATCAAGGTATCAGCTTGGGCTGCCGTTCTTATCTGAAATTCAGGGTTCTCTTCCAAATTCACTGGTTGTTTGCAGATTTTAGCTCCTTGCAGTGGGAGGACTGGTCCCTGTTTACTTGACCTTTCTTCATTATCAAGCCAAGAGTGGGGTGTTGAAACTTCTCATGCTTTAAATCTAATTGTCTCTTCTGCCCTTAACCAAGGGAAAGTTCTACTTTTAAGGGCTCATGTAATCATACTGGACTCACTCAGGTAATTCCTGTCTCACTATTTTAAGGTCACTAACATTAATTACATGTGCAGTGTCCCTTTGGCAACATAAGGAAACGTATGTGTCACTGGGTGCACCAAAATTCTGCCTGCCACAGGGAGAGAGGAAGAAACTCAAGGCAGAAGGTGTAGCACAAGAAAGATGTGGACATGTTATATATAGGAAGATAAAGGGATATAGGATTGATGTTTTTAGTATTGTTACAATCATTAGTATGATTCTATTTTAGAAAGAATACTAGAGATAGGGAGGCTGGTTACAAGTTATAATATGGGTCTGCATTTGCCCTGACCCAACTTTCATGCTGGCAGGAATGTGCTTTACTACTAGTACTAGTTAAGTGGGGACAGAAGGATCAGACTTGTGTTGTTCAAGTCTTGACCTTGCTGTTTATTAAATTTTCTACCTTGGTTAAATTATTTAATTCTACTAAGCCTGAATTTTCTTAGGTGTATAATTAAGATAGTAATTATTCCTACTTTATAAGGTAATAATAATCCCTACCTTTATACCTAATACCTACCTTGTAAGTATAAATGAGCTATGGAATATCTTGTTATATCATCAGTGGTCAATAAATGTTTGCAATTTTTATTATTACTTCCTCCTTTTTCTATATCAGAGAAAATGCTTCAGAGTAATTTATACCAAGCTAAGAATATTTTGAATTTAGTTTTTGGTCTCTCTCTTATACTGCCTATTTGATCATCCCTTCTTTGTGTCACAGTTTTGTCACTTGTAAAATGAAACTGATATTAATTATGCTAACATGTCAAAAGTAAGTTAGTGATATTAGAGCACTTTGAAATAATCACTGGTTATTTATGAAAAAGATATGAGGACAATCTTGGTTTCTTGAGATCACTTTTTTTTATCAGTGTCACCCTACGAAAAAAGGAAGAAGTCCAGAAATTTCCTGTGGGCTCATTATTCAATAAGATGTAGAGAAAACCAATCATCGTGAAGAATGTGAAGAAATTAACTCACTCCATAAAGTAGTTGGCTGGCTAAGGGATGTGAGTTAAGAAGTGTCAAGAGTTAAATTCCCCTCTAGATTCCTTCTATTAATCTGTAACAAAGACCCCAAAAACTAATAGAGATTTTTTCTTTTGCCATACTGAGGCCCAAAAAGCAATGTGGTACCTTACTGAGGCCTAAAAAGCAATGTGGTACCATATTGAGACCTAAAAAGCAATGTGGTAGAGTACAAAGAACATTTGATTCAAAGTGGAAATCTGCATTCTACGTGGTTCTAGGACTGATTAACTGTAAGTCCTGCATTCTTTGTGGATCCCATTTGTGAATGATGGAGGTTGGTCTAGGATGATCTCTGTGGTTCTTTCCTTCTTTAAGATTCTGTGAACTAGGATGCTGAGACAGAGTGGACTCCTAAAACCTTTTCTCTTAGTGTGTAGCAGTTGGACAACCATTCTGGTGAGAACCATATGCTCCAGGAGGATTACCCTGAGGGGGTGGGCAGGAGAGCAGGCTGTTGTGGGGATTCTGCAAACAACAGTGGAGACTGGCCTGCCTGGGGCCAGAGCCGGCATGAGGAGTGAGGTGAGTCAACAAGGAAGATGGTCTCATGGGTAAGCTGAAAGGGAAGGCTGCCATTCAGACTCTCCCGCTTTCCCAGTCCTGCCAACAGGCTCTGATTAGAGATATCATTTATTTAGACATCTGGTTTGTACTCTAAAGTTACTAGCCTGTTTCTTGGGCTGACTGAATTCTTTTGGTAAAATCTTCCTCTGTAAATGAGGTTAACGCTGACTTTCTTGTCTGAAAGCAAGGGACAAAAGTTATATAGCTTTTCGAGGTTCATTTAGCAATGAGATATATTTACTGGGATGTACATTAACTCATCTACCTTAAAAGCAGACGAAAAAATTAATCTAAGGGTTTGTATGTTGTAGTTTGAGGAAAACTGGACCGGGGATCAGAAAACTGGATTTTAACCTGAGCTCTGACACTAAACAGAGGTATGAACATGGGCATTCAGAACCCTCCAGGGTCTTACCCCTTACCGGTGATGTGGATCTAATAATATCTGCCCTGCTGGTCAGTAACGCTATGTGAAATGCTTTGAATGGTGCTTTGCATTTAGTAAATGTTTTATAACTATGAGCCATTATTTTCCAGTCCTGATACAGTACCTGGAAATTTGAAATAGTAAAAAAATTATTTACTGAATGAATGAATGACAACAACTAAAGGGTGTTGTGAAGTTAAAAATAAGGCAATGTGTGAAGTTAAAAATAAGGCAATATATTGGAGTTCCCGTCATGGCTCAGTGGTTAACGAATCTGACTAGGAACCGTGAGGTTGCAGGTTCGATACCTGGCCTTGCTCAGTGGGTCAAGGATCCGGCGTTGCCTTGAGCTGTGGTGTAGGTTGCAGACACGGCTTGGATCCCGCCTTGTTGTGGCTGTGGTGAAGGCCGGCAGCTACAGCTCCTGTGAGACCCCTAGCCTGGGAACCTCAATATGCCGCGAGTGCAGCTCTAGAAAAAAGCAAAAAGACAAAAAAAAAAGGCAATATAGGAGTAAGTGTACTCTATTTGTTTAGTTAAGGGACAGTTTCACACATAGAGCAGCAATGCAGAAAAATTCTCAAATCTGAAGCATCTCTTTCTACCTAAGGAAGGTGGAGAGTGTAATTGCTGGTGAGTTACCTAGTATCAGAAGTACCTTCTCTCACTGCCCTGTCTAAAACAGAACTTCCTCTAATTACTTTCTACCCTTTATCTGGGCTTACCTTCCATCTCAGCAAGTACTATCACCTGACAAGTCTATTTGTATTTATTATCTCACTCTCCCCTCCTCCCTTTTGGAATGTGCGATCCATGCAAATAGGTCCTTTTGCCTGTTTTTGGCTTTTCTCACCACTATGAATGGCATTTATAGGACAATATATGATGCATAGTAGGCACACAATAAAGATATTGAATTAATATCTTCTGGGGATGCTTCAGTTGTGGTAATGACTTTTCTTAAATGATCAAGCCCCTTTTGCCCTATTTGCTATTACTTAAAGCCTAATAATACATCACATCTAGTTTTAAAGCAATAGCAATACCTTTTCTCGGCGACTCATAGTAGGTATCATTGCATGTAGATGGATTTTATGACCAGGACCCGGAAGCTATTTGTCTGAGATCGTATGTCCCCTTAGGGATGGTAAGAAGAACTGCTTCCCAAGTGGAGTTGCCCTCAATCCCAGTATCTACAGAAGTGTCTAAGTCAGGAGCAACACCAATAATTCTGCTCTGCGCTCCATAAAAAATTAATAGCCATAAAAGTCAAATTGACTTCCTCACTAGCAAATGAACTTTACTATCTGCTTTAGCTTACAGACTCTTAGTAACCAGTATGTAAAAAATACCAACCAGGGAAAGATATTTTCCCACTTTATAGGCTTTAAAAAAAACATTTAATTCAATCTGGCACTCAGGCTGAATGTAAAACAGCTGCAAAGCAGTATTGATGGGACGACACATAATATAATTAAATATATGTATCAATCCATCAAGTGTAAGAAAAAAATCAATTATGTGCAAACAGATAACTTTGGGCGGGGGGGAAGGCAAATATTTGTTGCAACCCTGCTTCTACATTGTACCCGATTGGTCTCTTTTTGGAGCAATATCTCATCTGCTGCAAGATTATCCTTGATATTTTCTGAGGGACTGTTTTGGGTAGGGCTTTGAATAAAAGTTAAGAATTTTTGAGCCATGATCCGGGGCCTGAAATTCACCTGGGGAACTTGTTAAACCTGTAGATCCTTGGGCCCCTTTCCAGAAATTCTGATTATACTGATGATAGTCCCAATGTCATACTTAGAAAATTAGAGTCATTTGCAACCACAAGCCCTGAGTGAAAATCCAGGCCCCATCACTTACAAATTCTATGCCTTGGGCAAGATAATGGATCTTTTTCTAAACCTCAGTTTTCTCATTTGTAATTCAAGCTTCTGGATGATAAAGTGTTCTGATACATTATCATTTAATCCTACTTTATAGGGTAGAGTAGGAGTAAATGAGGCAATGTATGTGACACATTTAGCTCAGAGTCTGATAAATATTGTAGTATTGCTACTGCCAGCAGCTAGGATAGACTGAGTGCTTGCTCTCTGAGGGGGACTGTTCTAAGTGCTTTGCATTTATTCACTCTTTTAAATCCAGGTAGGTATTGTTTTCATGCCTGAGAAAATGGAGGCACAGAGAAATTAAGTAACTGTCTTACACAGCAGTGAGATGATAGAGCAAAGACAAGAATCCAGGTTTGTGTGATGTCAAAGCCTACATACTATCTGCTGTTATTACTTATCTTTCCCCGGAGTCCACCTTTCCTTTTCTAGCTTTGCATTTGGTCCTTATCTACTCTACACTGAAGTCGTTTTGCTGGCTAATCTCTTGTACTCCTATGTGTTCTGGCACCAATACACTTATTGGTGAAGGAGAACCTTTAACATACATTCTAAAATAAGAACCTACCTCATAGCATTTAAAAAGTGCTAATAATCTAATATTCTTTACCCCCTAAGTACATGTATAAAATCAACAGTAGTTGACAGATGAGAAGAATCAGCATAGGGGTTTTTTTTTGTTTGTTTGTTTTTTTCTCAGTACAGTATGTACTTCAAAAGGAATCAGTAAGGAAATATTTAAAAACTAGCTGAAAATTTAATATTGTTTATGGCTAGCTGGGGCTAGTGGAATTGTAGGTAATTTCTTTAATTTTACCTTTTCTGAATTTTGTACCAAAATGAACTTACATTACTTCACAGTCAGAAATAAATTTCTTTCTTCAAAAGTAAGCAAATTAATTGAAAATAGAACCTCACAGCATTAGTCTTGTATTTCTTCAGGCTGCTCCTCACTCCCAGGCATGCATTCTGGTCACCTCCCTAGGACACTGAGAGAAAAGCTGATCAATATTTTGGTGCCAAAGGGAAGAAGGAGGGGCTGGTTTGAGAGGGAATATTTTAAAACTCTTATGAGCTCTGTTAGGAGTATGCCTCAGTTCACTGACCTTGAAAATTAACCTCTGGTAACCAGAGGACTAAGCCCCAGAATAAACAAATAAGCAAGAAAATTCATTTCCAGTTTGAGCAAATGTTAACAACATGTTGTGTTTCCATGATGCCAAAACTTATTAATTTAATGAAAAACAACATCAGTCAAGCCATTGGAAACACAAAAATCAATATAGGCGTTATTTTATAGATCAAACTATGACTTTATATATGGAATTTCTTTACTGTTCATGTGTTTATTTAGTTACCACTTGAAATAGTTAGAGGTCATACAGTATTCTGAACAGACACTGGTGCCTCAGAGAGTAAAATTATGAAAATACCATATTGCAAAAGGAAATGTGATGAAAAAGCTCTAGTACCTTTCAGGGCCATAAAAGAACTATTGGAAACTTTCCATTTTCTAATAAAGTGATTGCTAATTTTCTTTTCTTTTTGATAGCGTAGTGCAATCCATTTACTACTAGCTTGGAAACCTTTGAGTATAAAGAAATTGTAGGCTATATGGGACAATTCTCCACACCAATAATAATCTCACAGCCACACTGATGCTTTAAGCTACTTATAATAAGAGTTGCTTGGTAGCTAATGGGAAGAAGGCTCTGGAACTAAGGTATTTCATAATCTTTTATATAAAAGCAGAGTTTCTAAAATGAGGAAAGATGTTATTGTAAGTTCTTGAGAATGTGGAGAGGAAAAAGCCTATTACATGTGTAAGTCAAAGAAGCAATACCATACAATAACGGTATCTTACATTTATATATTATAATACTCTCAAATATTTGATGTGTTTTCTGATCTATTTTATCACTCTCTTCCCTTTACAGCTTTAAATCAGATAGGCATTTTCACCCCGGTTTGGTGAAGAAACTAAGGCATAGTTAAGTCATTTGCTCAAAGTTACTGGTAGAGTAAAAATTACAACACAGGTCATTATTCTCACTAAGTTGGGGCTTACTTGCAAAATAAGCTGGGACTTATTTTGTCAGTCTTGAAATTTGTTCTCATGGCACAAAAATATCTGTGTGAAAAATAAAAGCAAACAAAGCAAAGAAAAAGAAAAAATAAAACAATACAGAGCTCAGTTTGCTTTGTCAACATCACCTTTAATACTTAGAAATGCTCAAATCAATGAATATGTGAAGTGCAGTGTTCCAGAAAATTTGGATCATTGACTACTATTTTTCTTTTTATCCAGGTGCTGTGACATCATTTATGTCCAGCTGAAGTTAAGATATAGACAGACGTAGAGATGCACAGTAAAGAGTAGCTGGATCAAATTATGCATTTTATAGTAGTTGTGGCTTAGGTTTGAGTATAGCTTAGATGTTTGTCACCTTTAGGTTTGTACCAAAAAAGCAACCAGTGGAAATAGTGTAAACACATTTAGAAATACACAATAGAATCCCATGCTTCATTGGGACTTTTGGAAATAGTTATTAAAAGGATTTTCCAATTTAAATACTTGATGATGTATTGCTGAGTACCCTTGTCTGTTAACAGAAAAAGACATTGAAATGAGATAAGTGGGATTCCTAACAAACAGGCCTGATCAAGATAGGTGCTGACACTGTCTCAATGACTGGGATTGACTGAAGGTGCAGCACAGGAAAACAAAAATAAAAGCAAACCAAGACCTTGCTCCCATGGTCTTAGGGTCTAGTGGGTGAAGAAAGAAACCCCAAAGAAACATTTGCCCCTTCAGGTGGTAGTCAGTATTAGGATGGAAAAGAAACAAAGATAAGAAGAGAGAGATAGTGACTGGAGTGCTCTTTCAGATGGGAGGGCTGGGGGTGGTCAGGCAAGGCTTGTTTTCTTAAGGTAAATTTTAATAATACATTTAAATCAATTTATGATTAGGCAAAAAGACTGAATTTTTCAAAGGTGGTGGGTCTGAACAGACTAAGGGATGCATGATGGCAGAATCATGTCCTGTTCATCTTTTGTCTGCCATGCTGCTTCCTCTGCTGAAAGCTTCTCCTTTCCTCTCACATCCCACCCTGCTTCCCACTTTACCCAAGTGATTCTGGTAATTTCTGTGTATTCCTTAAGCCTTAACTCAAATGATCCCTTGCTCAGACAAGCATTGTCTTTTCAATTTTCCCTAAATACTCCATTCTTCCACTTTGGTAATCACACTTGTAATTATGTGTTTAATATAGCTTGAATTACCAGAGTGCTAAGATCATGCATCTCTGTTCACCTTTGCATTTTCTTCTTTCTATTCCTATAAATGTGGAAATTTAAGATGGGAAAATAAGAGTTTATCTTCTGTTTGGGGGGTTAAACTCCTATAAACGCATAGAATAATACAAGGTTTTTAAATTCAATTCTAATTGCATATTGAGAGCATCAAAGAATAAGGGGATTCTAGGGTGGTAAGAAAATGGTTTTAAAATATTTGTTTTTGCATGTGAAGATCTAACCAGCAATGCACTTGTTTTTGCATGTGAAGATCTAACCAGCAATGCACTTTTTTTTGCTGCTATTGTCTGCTCTTCTAAAGAACCATTTCATACAAACATATTCTGTTACTAAAGTTACAAATGGCTCTTTTTTGCTAGTAGGTTGCAGTTTATTGGATGCTAGTTGTACCTTCATGAGCTTACCTAGGAAAGCATTTAACAAGCTGTTATGAACTACAGAGAGGAGTCTATGATGACTTTTAGTGGGCTTAAGAAAGGGGGTGAATAACATCATCTGGTTCACCGTTTCTGAAGGCATTCTACTTACTAGGTAAAAAATGTATTGTGTGGGGCCAGAGTAGAAAAAAAGACTGTTTAGGAACCTATATTAGCAGCCCAGACAAGAGAATAGAGTGGCTTAGGCTATAGTTGTGGAGATGGGTAAGGAGAGAGGTGGGCATATTTGGGATATATCTTAGAAATAGGATCAAGAGGATTTATTTTATGGATTGGATACATGTATGTGCCTGCCGATTTTCACCAAGAGTAACTGACTGAATACCACTGCCATTTACTGAAATGGTGACACTTAGGTGGTGGATGAGTAAAACTGAGAGTTCTATTGTGGATTCTTTAAATTCTAGATGCCAGATAATACATCTAACTCTTTTTTGGGCTAAATTTGTAAATTATTGCATTTATTATTGCATTTTAAAATAATGCCTTGACCTATTGCTTTTTGTTGTTTTTGATGGTGAACTTCTAAGAAGAGAATGCTTTTGTACTTAACCTTTGTACTTCTTGTACTTCTGGGCCCTCTCAGTTAGTTTGTTGAATGAATACATGGTGGTAGAGACTTATACATTGCTTACTCTTCATTGCCTTCCTACCTTTCTTTCTTCCTTTCCTTCTTTCTCTCTTTCTTCCTTTCTCTTTCTTTCATTTTCTTTCCTTCTTTTTCTCTCCTCTCTCCCTCACTCCCCCTCTTTCTCTCTCCCTTCCTTCCTTCCTTTCTTTCTTTCTATCTATCTATCTATCTATCTATCTATCTATCTATCTATCTATCTATCTATCTCTGTGCTACCTCCCTGCCTTCTTCAGTGTAAGAAAAGCACTAAACTGGGAATCATCACATCTGGGTATTAGTCTCTACTAGCTTTGTGACTCTGGAAGTGCCAGTGAATATTTTCTGAGTCTCAGTTTCTTCATTTGAAAAATGAGGCAATTAGAAATGATCCCTAAAATTTCTTCCAGTTTGAAAATTCTGTAATTCTTTCTGAGATGTGCAAATGTAATATATACTTGTAGGTTTTACTTTGTAACTCTTTCGAGGGAGTGTATTCTTAGAAAGAGACAATTTAGAAGTAATCAATTCAACTCGCTCATATGAAAAGGGAGGGCAGTAGAACCCTGAGGTATGCTTCCTCACTTATAAAATGAGACTAAAAATGGTAATAATAGCAACAATAATAACAATAACAATAAGAAGTCTCACATCAAAAGATTCTTATGGGACTAAAATGAAGTAAAACACATCAAAGTGTCTGGCGAGACATAAATCTTTAATGAATTGTGGGCTCTCACAATGGTTATTATTATTAACTTCATGTAACTTGCCGAAGGATGTCTAATATGCTGGTAGCAGACCCAGGACTCAGTTGTTTCTTTAGAGGCACAAGCTTTCATTTTCTATTCTGGGCCCTTCCTGCCTTCTCCCCCAGCAATCAGAGCTGAATATGCGTCATACTCTGTGACGATAGTGCACTAAAATCATTATGAATATACCTTAAGGGTGAGATAAAACCTGGGTTTGAAACTAGTTTCTGGTACTTTTTACATGTGTGACATTGGATAATTATTGAATATTCCTGAATTTCAGTCTCCTCATCTGTAAAACAGGGATAATAGTAATGGGTATATCCTCAAAGAGATATGGTGAGGATAAATGATGTAAGGCATGCCAGGTACTTGGAAAAGTTCACGGCATGATTAAGGCCAATAAATAGTACCCAACTAATTATTTCTCTGCCACCATACTTGTTAAGGAATGGAAGTTCTCTGTATTACTTACCTACCTAGAAATTATCGCACGTACTTTTGAAGGAAGGTCTGGCACTGCTTTTTGGCAGACAAAGACAGGAATTCAAACATTGCCCTGGGAAATTTTGTCAGAGCTGTTCAGTTTGCATATTAGAAGATGACAGCAGTTCTTAAGGCCTGGACAGCAACTGGTATGGCTTAAGTAAGGGGGCAGAGGGCCCTGGAGGGAGGTTTCTAAGAGAGAAATATAATTGTTAGATTATCCAATGTGTTTGAAAATAAAAAAAATATTTTTGGTATTTGAAAGATCTCTGAAAACATTTAGAAAATATTAGTGCTAGTTCATGTAAATATAAATTAGACAAATATCTTCAAGAAAATTTGAATAGTAAGGGAAATGTCATAATTGTACATCATTTGGCATGATGAAAAATATTACACAGTTGAAATTATATGAACACTGATTACCTGTGTACCTCCAAATAGTAGCTTCATTCTACCAAAAAGATGAGTGAGTGGAAGGGAATAAGTTGAGGGTGGTTGTGAGGAAGAGCAAAATTCTCATTTAAAATGACAAGAAGTCAGAGAATAGTATCTATGCCTAATAAATAAAAAACAATATTTATAGTTAAAAACATTAAGGCAATTACAAGGAAAACCAGCAACAGATGTTGAGAGGTTATTCTTGGAGAACAGGACTGGGGAGTGGTGGAAGGAGGCTACTTTCTTGTGTGCATTTATACACTATTTGACTTAAAATGATGATTGCTTAAAAATGTAGAAAAAAGGGATTATCTGCATCTATCTTTACTTTTTGTGCCTTTCCTAAATGAGGTACATATGAGTTATCTGTAAGATTTGTATAAAACTTTTTTTTTGAAAAACTCATCTGATCTCTCACAGTGGTTTCAGACCTACAAGTCCCAAAAATGATCTCTAAGGATGCCTATAAAATAAAATATTGAGCAATAGAATTTTTCTGACACTTCGATATAAACTTAAGGTATTATTAATATTTGAAGTAAAGTTTGTATTGATTATATCATCAATAATTGTATCAATAGTATTACCAAATACATCTTCAAACATAAATGCAGATTGTAAGATTTTTAAAATATGTGAATGTCATGGTAAGACATGATAAACTTCTTATTCTTTTACTATACTTTAGCTCATGAAGGGCAGGAATTGAGTCATTTTTATCTTTGATAACTCTTAGAGCCTAATGTTGAATATATGAATTACAAGCATTTCCTTATCGACTTTAATTACTTGACTTTTTGATGAATTTAGGCAGAAAAGTAAACCCTTACATTTTATTTTAGATAATGATCTACTTAGCCAAAAGGATAATTTTATAGGCATATTTTGTGGTTTTGTTTTATATCTTCCAGGAAAATATAACATCCTATCAAACATTAGTTTTATTTTTTTTACCAGATCCTATAATCTTAAAAAGAAATTACTACCAATTCATTTGTGGAAGAAAGTGAATGATATCACAGAATCCTAGAATCACATGGCTGGATGGTCAAAATATGTCCCCAGTACTAGGAGGGACTCAGATGGTAGTTCTTATCAGAATCTGAGAAAAATTGTACTTTAAAATATCCCTTAGGTGATTCCATTAAGACCTTAGTGAGAACTACATTAAAAACTCAACCTGTTATTTCCATAATTATAGTAAGAGCTGATGGTCCCAAATAAGGCTTAAAAGTAATATTAATGGGATTTAGTCAAGTAATTTTTAGGTATGGTAATATATGTAAAGTAATCTACTTGAACTGGGACCCAAAGTCCCTGCTTTAAAAATGAAGTAAGCGATGTGGGTTGAATTTACACTTCTACCCAAAACAATAAAAGTTGGACAAAATATGTGAAACAACATGTTTGAAGACATTGGATATCAGATTATAAGCGGTGTCAATAAATTTAAAAGGATACAAAAAATTCTCTAATCCTAATGGAAATAAATAAAAAAATCAATAAAGTAGAACTTTAAACAAGTTAACAAATGAAATTATTTATATTATATAACTATTTGAGTGAAATATCCTTGGATTTTAGAGGAACAAACTTCTCAGTTCCACCTTTCAAGCAGAAAGATCATGTTAAAGTGTATAAAAATGGCCAGTATAGGAATGCCATTTTATATATGAGTTTACACTGGCAAATTAACGTGGGTACCTGAGGGAAATAAAACTTATTCAGGAAATAAACACATGCTTTTGAGAAATAAAATGAATTAGAGATGTTGAGATCTAGAAGGTTTAATGCATGGGGTAATTTTGTCTTCTTCTCGAATTGCATATATGGCCAAAAAAAAAAATCAGTGAAATACATTTCAGTCATATACTACTTAAATAGGATTTAAACATCTTTAACTAATTTTTTTTCCATGATGGTTGTACTTTGGGGGTGTGGGGGGGGAGAGACATTTTCAAACTGATTCTCCCGTACATGTACAGCTGACTGTCATTTCTGCTAAACATGAGGACTGCTGCCATGAGACTCTTTGCTCATCCAGTCCCACATCTGGGCCCTTGCTTATGTTGAAACTCCACCTGAATACCTTTCCTAGCTCTTTCCAAACTCCATCTATTTATACTTCCACCTTAGCTGCTAGGGACTTTCCTTCAACTTTCCTGATCTGCCAGTAATATTCCTTTCTCTGAACTCCTATAGAATTTCATGTATAGTCAAGACTATGGAGGTATGACACAGATTCTCTTATTCGCTAATTTTAATTTAGTGGGTTTTAAACCATAGTATACATAATCATCTCTTGGAAGTGATTTTAATAATACAGGTTTTCAGCCAAATCCTCGGAAATCCCAGCCCACTAAGACTAAAGGATCAGGAATTTGCATTTAACCAAAGACTCCAGGACTGATGTGAGGGTTTGCATAGTCACTTTGGGCACAAACCCTGTCTCCCTAATGGACTTCAATAATTCAATCTAGTTTACTCACAGTGATATACCATAATCAATCCTTCTTTTATATCTTTATATCAACAAGTAGAGTGCTAAGCCTATAATGAATTCTCAGTAAACACTCACCAGTTTATTGAAGCAGTGCCATCACATATACATTTAATGTATGTTCTCTTCAGGTTTTTTTTTTTTTTTTGTCTTTTGAAGATTGTACAGCCAAGTATTGTAACTTAAATTTTTTTTCTAAACTTGTGATTTGGCTTCTCATTTGAATAATAGAAATTTAGAGGTGGCAGGGATTTCTAGATTAACTTAGCTTGACTCTGTCATTATTTGATGAAGCAATTGAGGGCATGTGAGGTTAAGCGACTTACCCAAGTTCATACAGTTAATTAGTAAGAGCGCTGAGTCTACAGAAGCCAAGTCTCAGAGCTTGCAAACCTTGTATTCTTGCTGCATCACGTGTTGCCTCTTACCAAGAAATCTGCCCAGTGCGTGTATGTTATTCCCATCCTCCAAATTCTTCACTTCCCATGACAGTTTCACCTTCGGTAACCATAAGATTGGTTTTGAAGTCTGTGAATTAGTTTCTGTTTTACACCTATGTTCTTTTGTGTCATTTTTTTGGATTCTACATATAAATGGTATCATATGATTTTTTTTTTTTGTCTTTCATCATTTGGCTTCACTCAGTATGATCATCTCTTATTGAGAACCTACTGTATAGCATAGGAAAGTCTGCTCATTAGTTTATAATAATCTTATGGGAAAAATGGATATATTTATATGGATGACTGAACACCTGAAACTAATACAACATTGTAAGTCAACTAAGTCTGTAATAAAATTAAATGTTTAAAAAAAAGAAATTTTCCCAGTAACATTAGGTAGTCATATGAGCAATAACATTAAAACACATTTCTCGGTAAGTTAAAGTGACTAAAAACTTCATGTAGTTCTAAAGAACTCAGAGCAGTTGTTACTTTAGTTAATTTGGTCTGGATAATTTTGGATCAGATAATTCCTTGTTGTGAGCTTGTCCTGCATGGTATAAATTTTAGTAGGATCCCTAGTCGCTAATCATCAGTTGCTGATAGCACCCTTTACCTAAGTGCTAGTAAAAAATATCTCTAGACATTGCTGAATGTCCCCTGGGAAACAAAATCTCTCCCAGTTGAAAATCTTTGCTTTATATAGATCAGGACATAAATCCTTAGGTCTTTGGATTCTTAAATTTTTGGAAAGACTCATGAAAGGGTCTTTCAAGACAGAGATTTTCATGGGAAAATGCTTTGCACTTGAAGCAGTCACTAAAGATAGTATACATATATATTGTAAACAAAAGACTAGGGAACCTAAGAGTGAAGAGCAAAGTTATAAAGTAGAATTCGTATGGCACATGACGGTATGATTTAGATGGGTTTCTATGGCTTTTGTATTTACATGAATTTTTATTATGCTCATTTTTATTTTATTCCACAGTGCTACAGTGCCTTATTTCTTTATGTGAAACAGTATGTTATGGTATAAAGAGTGGTTTTCATCCTATAATCCAATGTTTGTATATTCTAGACATGAAGCATTTATCTTGGGGATTTTTCAAAAGTCAAGAAAAGCTATGTAGACATACCCTTTGGAAAATGTAAATATATATATAACGCTTTGTCATATACAGTGTGTTTTATCCCCCTCCCCCAGCCCCCACCCTTTTCCTTGAATATAGAAGCTTAGGGAAGCCTATTTGATCACTTTAGTCAAGCTTGACATTAACGGAATAATTTCTTAATGGATATCAGCTCATCTTTGCTGCTGTGCTGAAGAAAATACCATCTTTCTGCTCTCACAGGGTAGAAATTTTGAACTGAAGTTTAATGGATGAGCAACATATTATCAAACAGATGCCAGATAATATCTTTTTAGTGTAAGTCTGAAATAGAGGATGAGGAATATCATTTAAGGAAAAATTTATCCCAGAGGGTATCTTGTGAATAGAAGCATTCTGGGCGGAGTGGAGGGTTGTGTTCTAGTCCATCATCTGTCTCAGGGACACTCTCTGATAATAATGATGTTAGGCTCGATGATTTTGTACATGCATATACTGTATATTTACAGTACAAACTCCAATTATTTTTATTGCTTGGAATAAAATACTTTTCAGCAGAAAGAAGAAAAGTAGCACTAGAGAAGTACCAAGTAATAATGTAAACTTCATCAGGAAAAACTGTCTTCTAGAGTTGAACATGGGATCTTACTTAGAGGACATATATAGAAACCTTATACATGATGGTTCTAATTAAATTAAAACAAGATACTTGCATCCAATGGTTTTCTTCTTCTCTAACTTAAACAAAACACTATTTGCTCTTCACGATATTCTGCTCAATTAGTGGTTTTAATATTCAAAGGGAATAGTACATGGCAATGATAATATTGATGATTAACTTATAATTTGTTAAGAAATTATAAATATCAACTGTTTAAACTTCAAGTAGCTTATTAACATGCAGCAGAGAATACACACCTATACTCCTGATGGCATTTTTCTTATTTAGTTTATGGCAACTAAGCACTGTCAGCCCTTAATAAGATTACATCAGGTTCTGATATAAGTTAGCTCCTGGCCAAAGTCTGACATAGACAGTCAATATCTGGGTTTAATTATGTTGATGAAACCAAAAAGTCACCGTTTTTTGTGTGTGGACTAAATGCTCACTGTGTGTAGGGAGACCAGCTGTTGCTCTCTTGATTTAGCCTAAAGATTGGAACAAAAAGGTCAAGGATCTTTTGATGCAAGCTAATTAAAAGTATCAATGATTATGCACACTTTGTAAGCTTATTCTTGGATCATTGTGTAACATAGAAATTTTTTTCTCATATATATTTTGACTGTGCATGTGGGAGTAATGATTTAGATGTGTAAGTGCCAAGAAGATCTGCATATTAACCTTTGAAAAAATACTCAAACATACTGGGAGTTGTTTTTTTTTCTTTATAAAATTGAGTATGTTAATGTATGTTTCTCCTACTCATGCCAGAGGGCAACTGAGTTTGGGAAAGAAAATTGCTAATGTGGAGAAAACTAGGTCCTGTCGGATTATTAATGAAACCAGATGGGGATATTGTTCACCGGTGATTGTTAGGCCTCTGGTCATGAGTCTGTGGATATTCTAGCTCAACTAATTGGATTAGCTTTCTTAGAAATTTGTCTCTTTAGATCAAAGTGTGATGTATGGGCTGCCTCCTTTAGAATCTCCTGGATTTCTTAAAATGCCTATTCCTTGATCTTACATCTAGATATTCTTTTTCTATAGATCTGGGGTAGAGCTTGGGAATATACATTCCTATCAAAGATCTCAGGTGATGTTGATACTCCTTAAGAGCTGTCAAACCACTAACTCAGGTAGCAACAGCCAGAATTCAGTCAGGACAAATATTTTGTCTTTGCCTACTTTTCTCAGCGACCCCTCGTCTCTCTCCCATCCCCCACCATCAACTTATCTAGGGTTCAGTGAACTGTGAACTGATAGCTGCTAATTACAGCTTAAAGCATCAGATCCTCTAGTGGCATTTCTATTTTAATAATGATAATTCATAATAATTTTAATAGTAGTAGTAGTGGTGGTACTATACATTTCCAAACTCGTGTTCCTTTACCTACATAATTCTGTTGTCAGAGGTGGCAAGAGCTTTCCATATTGTGAAATAACCTTGGCCCTGGACTTCTGCGTGATCACTGTAGATGAGTGGGTACATGGGGAAGTTGGAGAGCTCCTGGTAATGTTGCTTAACTGAGATGGTTAGCAAGAACTTAGGACTGTAATCCACATGACCATATGCCATTAAAATCCAACTAAATATAAATTTCACAATTCAGTTTCCCCTTAAATTGCAAAAAATCCATGCAGTCGCACCAAAGCCAAAGTACCCAAGGAGAGGAGGGAAGAGAGAGGGGAAATCCAGGGGAAAGACACTGGCTTTAACTGCTTGTAGTTAAAGTATCTTCTTTTGTAAATTTTGGAAAAATACATGATTATGAGAACACATTTAAGTCTCCTGCAGTCAGCTATTGTTCCCGTGAAGAGGCCCAGGCAGATGAGAGGCCCTGAAACTCAAGCTTCATTAGCTTCTCAATAAACTCACTTCTGCCTATACCTGGCTCAGTGACAGAGACCTGGCTGCTTTGCTAAATAGATGTATAATAAATGGATGAATGAATAGCAGAGGTATGAACTTAATCTTACAGCATTTCGGCAACATTTTAAAGTCACATACCAATAAAATGACATTCATATTAAAAAGCAAGTTTCCTATTCATAGACTTTGATATAAGCCTCAAAGATCAGTAGTTCTAGAATAGTCCACTCTTGCTGGGGTACCTTCTTTAGCATTGCCCTAGGTTTGGCGAGCAAGCTGTTGAGTGATAGTCTCTCTCCAAGAACATTTCTGTCTGAATAACTTCCATTCTCTTTTAAAAGGAATCCGAAGAATGTGATGGCTATCAGGTTATTTTTTTCCCAGATATCAAAACCCTCTGACTTAGTTATGTTGTGTGCTCATAAGAAGAGTATTGGGTGATTGTATAAATGCTGGGATTGAAGAGAGGGACACAGTTGGCTCTCTGTATCTACGCATTCTGAATCCCTGGATTCAACCAATCGTGGATCAAACATGGAAGGCTCACTCTACCACACCATTTATAAGGGACTTGAGTGTCTGTGTTTGTTATCTGTGAGGGTCCTAGAACCAGTCCCCTGCAGATGATACTGAGGGACGACTGCATTCATCTTTTCTGATGGTTTTCCAGTCAGATTGCATAACATGCATCTGATGCTACCTTTGACATGAGGACTTCCATGTCAGTTCACCAGTCAGTGTCATGTAGGGGTTGAGAATGTGGTTTCTGGAGTTGAAATTCCTGGGTTCTTAATGCAGTCTGCTGCTTAGTGACCTTTGGCCAGTCCTTTACCCCTATTGTGCCGTCATATTTCATTACTTGTTAAATTGGGCTGTTTTGAAGGTTAAATGAGTTAACATTGTGATTTGTTAGGAGCTCAGTCAGTAAGTACTAACAATTACTGTTATACTTGGTCGTATTTTTTCACACTAGCTCTTGACACTGGCAAGCATGTTATATTTATGGACCTCAGTTTCCTCATCAGTAAAATGAGTAGGTAAATGATAGTTAAGAGTCTTAAAATTTTGTAATGGTAGTAGCCCTGAGTAACTATACATCATCCTCAGAAAAAATTGTCAGTTTTTTTTGTAGAATTCCTTTGTTTATTAATTGAAAGATGAAAGCCCACTCATTCTCTAGCATCTTAAAAAATAAATGAAAAAAATCTAACAAGTTGGCCTCTTTTTTTTTCCCCCTCTTTGGAAACACATATATTGAAGAGCCAGTCTTGTTGCCTAATGAACCAAGAATCCAAACCTTGGATTTCATTACTATTATGATTCCAGATCCCACCAGAGTCTCTTATCAGATGTGGCCTCATTAAGTGCAAAGGCAATGTACTTCTCCATTAAATTGTGCTGAGCTAACTTGTGGTTGATGTGAGCCGAAATGAAATGTAATTATTTTAAATCTGTTCCTGTTGGAATGTAGTTGCGCATCACAGACAGATATAAACATGCAAAACTAGTTGGGAATCCTCATTTATATAGGCTCTATTCTGAGTAAGTGTACTGGATATTAAGCCTAGTTAATAATGAGGCTCTGTCACTGTGAAAACTAAATATAAAATGACTATTCTGTTACTCTCTTTTGAATAAGTTACCTCTAACACTAACCCAATAGATTGGAATTTTTTCCTTCATGGAAAATGGAACTCTTTATCAACAGACCTTCCAATATGTGATCAGGGATTTTGTAAACATATGTGTAACCTTGGAAGAGAGAAGACACATCATTTTTACTTTGTGCTAGTCTCAGCCCATCGATAACCAATCTTGACTCTGGACTGGCCCTTGTGTTTCGTTCTTACTATGATTGCAAGTAGCTTTCAGCAATAACTATCTAGGAAATAGAAAAAATTTATTACTTACAAGTTGTGGAAATTACATGGCATACCTGGGGCCACACTCTGAGATCACAGAGAGAGAGAGAGGGAAAGGACCATGGGCCCATGGTTCTGCTTTTATTGGGAATTGAAGGGTGGCGGCGTAGAGATTCAAGGACGTAGTCTTTTCTGGTGAATTTGAAAATAAGAACAGGAATTTAAATTGTTGAAAGGAAAAAGCAAGCAGCCCAGTGGTTAGTTACTGGAAATCAACCAAAATCTTTAAAACAAGGGAGCCTAGAAGGAAGGAGGGGGAAAAGGTTGTCCCGGCTCTTTATCTATCCTGTGGCTGGAAAGGTGTTTATCTGAGATAGGCATTTTGAAGTGGATGCCCCTTTGGAGTAGATGCTGCAGCAATCAAAAGTTAAATTAAGCACCTATATTAGAAAAAGAAAAGCCAGCTGTCAGGATTTTCCCTACAACTTTCTAATAATAATTGCTAGCATCTTCTTTAGACCAGAAATAGTTTTAAGTGCTGTAAATGTGTTAACTAACTCATTTAATATGTTTTTACAGAGGAGGAAATAGAAGCACAGAGAGTCTGTGCAATTTACCAGGATCACATAGCTGGTGAATGACAGCTGGATTCACATCCAGGAAGTCTAGTCTGAGTTTTTGGTTGTAACCATTAAATTACTACTATCTCTGGAATTCCTCCTAAATCATGCTGGTGTCCTGGAGGCAGAGAGACACACTAAGCACTGTACAGTGAGAACTGAACCCATAGAATGCAAGTTTGTATCTGGTGAGATTTTATGTCTTATTTTGTTTCTCACTAAGGAAGA
The DNA here is from genome assembly GCA_004024745.2 of Catagonus wagneri. Taxonomy (NCBI): domain Eukaryota; kingdom Metazoa; phylum Chordata; class Mammalia; order Artiodactyla; family Tayassuidae; genus Catagonus; species Catagonus wagneri. The sequence goes on along the minus strand of PVHT020000174.1, from coordinate 1,925,320 downwards.
ATATATCAAATTCAACCCAATTTTGAAAAAGGAAAACCAGCTAATAGGTGGTTATAAAACTTGCCTGAGGTGACCTGGAGATGTTAGTGAAAGCAGAAATAGGTACAAACTTCTGACTGGCTCTGTTTCTTGGCTAAAGCCACTAGAGATTGTCTTTCTAGTGACAGCCGTCAGTGGCTGTAGGGGACAGAAATGACTAGGAGACAATTAATGAATCCAGAGGGGAATGACAGGACATGAAATGCTTGGGGGTGAAATGAAGGTTCAGGGATCTGGCTAATGGTTATAACTGCACTAACAACTTCAGCTTAAAACAAAATTAATGAGATATATGTGTGTGTGTGTGTGTGTGTGTATATATATATATATATATATATATACACATATATATGTCTTTTTAGGGCCACACCCCTGGCATATGGAGGTTCCCAGACTACAAGTTAAATTGGAGCTATAGCCACCAGCCTACACCACCACAACGCTAGATCTAATCCACATCTGCAACCTATACCAGAGCTCACAGCAACGCCAGATCCTTAACCCACTGAATGAGGCCGGGGATCGAACCTGGGTCCTCATGGATGCTAGTCAGATTTGTTTTCCTCTGAGCCATGACGGGAACTCCAAAATTAATGATATAGTTTAAAATGACATTACAAAGGACCTTACTATTTGAAACTTGAGTTCTAAGCATCTAGGTTGTAGAGTTAGCTCCCATTTTTTATCCCTGATGTCTTTTTTTTCAGAGGCAAAGACACATGGGCAATCCTACAAACTCTTCCCTAGACTTATTGAGAAGTATTGTGTTTCTATATTTTGTGAATTTTGAAAGCATAGTAATAATTTATATCAGAAACAATGCTTATTTAATAGATATTACATGCAAAACAAGCTGAAATACCAACACCGACTGAAAAATAAAAATCATTTATAATGCCGTTATTTAGACATTATCAATATTTTCCCTATCCATTTTTCTTTTTCCTTTTTTTTTTTGCTTTTTAGGGCCACACCCACAGCATACAGAGGTTCCCAGGCTAGGGGTCGAATCAGAGCTACAGCTGCCGGCCTATGCCAGAGCCACAGCAACACCAGATCTGAGCTGCATCTGTGACCTACACCACAGGGCACGGCAATGCCGGATCCTTAATCCACTAAGCAAGGCCAGGGATGGAACCAACAACCTCATGGTTCCTAGTTGGCTACTTTTCCACTGAGCCATGATGGGGACTCGCCTATCCATATTTCTACAAAGACTTTAGAATCATATGCATCTACCATTTTAAATTTTATGTTTCACTTTATATGAATATTTCTCCAGATCACTACCTATTTTTAATTTTTTTAAAGTATAGTTGATTTAAAATGTTTTGTGAATTTCTGCTGTACAGCAAAGTGACCCAGTCATACACATATATACATTCTTTCACTCATATTATCCTCTATCATGTTGTATCACAAGATATTTTTAAATTTTAGATCTGAAAACACTGTTGAGTGAGTGGATAATAACTCACTGCACATTGTACCATAACTTACTTGATATGCTCCTGTTACTGAGCACTTAGATTGCTTAGGGATATTTGTTATGTTGAGTAAGTATTTTTATACATGATTTTTTCTTTAAATTTTTTATTATTTTTAGGATAGTAATTTGTAAGGTAGGCATTCATTTTCAAAGTGCTTACAGTCTAAAATAAAACCTTTATTATGTATTATAAAATTATTTTACGGAAAATGAATTTGCTTACATCCTTTGTGTAAGATTTAAAATATTAAGGAAGTGTTTGCTACTACTGTATGTTATAATCAAAACGCTGGGAAATCTGAACAAACTTTCTGAAAGTGCATATACTAAATGCCAATCAAATAACTTCACAGGAATTTTTAAATTTTCTTTTAGCAATGTTCATCAAGACTATTTTTATGAGAAATATGGAAGAGTTTAGTCAGAACAAATGATGTATTTATAATATATTATAAGAAGGTGAATTACAAATAGGGCAGAACTATGGTTAACAATTTTGGAAGGAGGAAAGTGCATTCTGTATATGTAGATATATTCCTGAGCCCTATTTACTGCTCTAAGTATATAATCCATTGCTTCTGTAGTCCTGTAATGCATTATAACAACTTGGAAGAGAAAGCAAAGGAGCAAGTAAACAGAGCTGTACAAATACTGTCAAATCTTTTTTTTCACGTCCAACCCCTTTGGGTTACACTGTTTAATGGCTTCTTTGACCCTGTTCACCAAATTAGCTTTCAGTTTGTTCAAGCAGACCCACAGCTTTGAAGATGTACATTTTGTTCCCCCCCAACCCTCTGGAGTTTCTTTTCCTTAAACAAAGGACACTAGTTTGCTTAGCTGCAAAATTTGTCTTCACTTTTCATAAATTAAAGTGAATCTCCCCAGTCTGAGAACAGTAATTCCATTTGGCTTAACTCCAGTAATCTTCAGGAAAAAAAAACAAAAAAACAAAACACAAACTGTAAGGAGAGTAATGATTTGTAGAGATCTGCAGGAGGCCTTGGTCCTTGGTTCAGGAGTATTACTGCTGACAATTACACAAATAGTGTTCCTATGCAATTATCCCAGCAATAACCGATAGCAAGCAAAAATTATAGAGGCCTGATGCGATTTATTCTCAGAGGTTTCTATGTAACACTTTGAATCAAAATGGCTATCTTTATTTTTTTTTTCTTTTCTTTAAAGAAAAGAATTGGTCAACTCCTTAGGAGAATATAATTTTCTTCCATCTAGTTGTAAATGGCATTAGCATTGCAATCAGATGTCAAGGTAAAAGATAAACATGACTGCTCCTGGGTGAATAAATTATGAAAATACCAGGTAATGTGGTACCATCTCCCTGGATTTTGCATTTTAAAAAGCATTAACCTTGTGCAGTGTGGAGTTATGATTTCTTAAGCTGTTTTCTCTCTGCAGTGGTCAATCATTTGCATGATGTAAAAACATATTACATGTTGTCAAGTTTTTCTTTTGAAGGGAAATACATAGAATAAAATTCAGTTAGTTTTGTTTTTCATTTTTGCATGATCAGTGTTTTGTATTGTTTCCACAGTTCCTTCAATGTCACCATTCAACTGCCCTTAATTGAAAACTGCTTGTGTTTACTTTTTGCCCAGGATATTATATTTCAGGACAGATGAAATATATTTTAAGCAAATCAAAATGGAAGAAAAAAAATTTTTTTTTCCTTTTTAAAGATGCAGATATTAATGGTCATATGTGAAGTTCATTTAAGAACTCTGGCAGACATTTAGCAAAAACTAAATGCAACTGCAAAATGGAAGAGAGGGAAAAATCTCTTGGGTACAAGATCCCCCTCACATGACCCCGTCTATCAAAAAAGGAGTAGAAACTTAAAGACAGTTTTAGTGAAGCAGCCTTTGGAGATTGCACAGACTCCATTTGGCTAAAAGGGATAAGGTGCAGAACTGGACAAACGAGTCTATTTCTCTACTCCTAATGCTCTAAATGGAAAATGGATTCCATTGGTTAGCTCCTCATTGGGTCTTAAAGAGATGATATCACAAAAGACTGGGAATTTGGTAGCTTTTTATACAATGTTTCAATTTTTTTTCTGAGGGAGACGGTGCATATTTTTTGTTTATATCTATTAGAAAAACAGTTTAATATTTTTCTATGCTTAAATGCTGGAGCATAAATTGCCTGGTGTATTTTTCTTATTAAATAAATGCTGCTTAGATTAAATGTTACTTGGCATAGTCTTGAAGCCTGGTCCAGTTTTATGACAATGCAGCTTATTGGGAATACACCCAGGTTTGAATCCAAATCCAGGACTGGTTTTATAGGGAGAGATGAGCTACTCATCAAACTTTCCCAGGCTGCTAATTCAGCATATATGTAGCAAGCTAGCTCCAGGTTGGTCTGTCTAGCCAAAATCTTTGTCCTTCAGTCTTCCAACCAGCTTATCTCCATGGATTTAATGAATTACCAAGAACCATCAGGCTAACATGTCCAAAGAAGACAATCAGTCATCTTGTATCATGGCCATCTGAATTATTTGTTCTGTTTGATAAAGACTCCAAAGTCTATAGGTACCCCCTAGCTGAGACATATTACTAATTCCATATCATCACATAGTTCTCTGATTCATGTTGTGATTTCTCATGGTTTTCTGGGAAAACCTTTCAGTTATATTTCCAAGCACATTTCTTAGAGGAAATTATTTGATATAACTATGGACTTTTCTATAAAATCCCTAAAGAGCTGAAAATGTCATATTAATAGCCAGGGCATGATTTCTATGTACAAAGTCTTAAGAGATAACAAGGTGTTTAGGGTGGGGGCTAAACAAAATATTATTCCCAACAGGATGTGGGACCTAAGGAGTTTATAAAATCAAGAAGGAAACAAAAAAATGAACAAAAATGTAAATGTTTGTATACTGTCGTTGTTTATGTCTTAGCCTGTTGGCATTTAGGATGATGCTGAAGTTTCTGAAAATACATTAATAGCCAGGGGCAGTCTTTCAGCCTAATGAGACAGATGTGACCCAAACATGGAGAAGGGGCACTCATCGGTGGAGGAGAGAGATGGACCATATGGTGTGAGATCAGCTCACATCCATCAGGATGAGCCCCTCGGTGTTCTCTGGGTTTGACACTGAGGGTGTTGTGCTTGTGGGGATGTACACGTGTTTGGGTATGGGTGTGGCAAGTGCCCTGAATTGATGTATAAATACACTTAAAATAGAAGAGTTCTTGTGCTCTTAGCATATGCTATTTTATATATTTTCCTCATACTGCTATTACTTCCTTCCTCATTTTCAAAATACAGAAAAAGCAAAATATTTGTGAAGAAAAGAGGTATTTGCTTTGACTGTTTTTTTTTTTTTTTTTTCTTGTTAGGACTGCACTCACGGTATATGGAAGTTCCCTGGCTAGGGGACTGAATTGGAGCTGTAGCCACTGGCCCATGCCACAGCCACAGGAAGGCAGGATCTGAGCTGGGTCTGTGACCTATACCACAGCTCACGGCAATGCTGGATCCTTTAATCTACTGAGTGAGGCCAGGGATCAAACCCACGTCTTCCGATACTAGTTGGGGTCCTTACCGTTGAGCCACAATGGGAACTCCTGCTTTGACATTTATGAATAAATAGAACATGATTGGTCTGTCTCCTGGGTTCTTTAGCTTTTTCCATTTTAAGTGCTCCCGTTCCCTAGGAAGCCTCTTTGCTTGATATGTTTGCTTTGAAGTAATCTCTGGTCACCAGAACAATAGGATTTGGAACAGTATGTACAGGAAGATTTTAAGGATTACAAAAGAGGGAAAAACGGTAAGACCTCAGTTCTAATTGTAGTTTAAAAATTTATTTATCTATTCAAATTCCAGAGCGGGATCTCATAATGGTGGGAAATTGCCATGGTCTGCTGATTCACATGGGCTTTAAGTCCCTTGTAGATTGGAACATACCTAGATGTTGTTTTCCACCAAAACTTGGCAGTGGGAAGGATAGCCCTTGGATAGCAGTATGGTAGGGCCCTGAAGTTTGGCTTCGTTTCTGATAAAGGATAAGTCCCAGAGAAGGCACTGAATGAAAAGATAACATGCAACCCAGGTATGCTGGTGTCAAGAACCTGTGGTTTGAATGGTCAGGTGTCTGGTTGGGGAAAACTAACAGACAACCAATGGACTGAAGTCCAGTGGGAGTTATTTTCTGCTAAGCACTCCTCTGGTAGCTGCATTTGTGAATCAACTAAGAATAGTTTTTATTGATATGGTCACTGCGCTTTTAGTTCCCATTTTGAAGTGTTTCTTTGATGGATGTATAAGGAATCTGCTCAGACATCTCTGAGAGAAGACAACAGGCAGAAGATATGGCTAGATTTTGAACAATCCTGATTCCACAAAAGAGGTGACACAGCTGGCTGAGTGAAACACAGCAAGCCGGTTTGTAAAGAGACCAAACATTATGTGACAGAAGGCCCTAAGTCACTGTTCAGGCTGCGAGTCTTTGAGGGTTAGAGAGGAGGCTTCTGTCTGAAAGGAGAAAAGAAAAACTCTCCCAAGGCTAAAGCACACCAGGTTGTAAAAGCTTCAAGTAGAGATTAGTTGACCCTTTGTCCTGATCTCCCCAACCTCATTTCTTTGTTCTCTTGGCAAGGACCCTCTGTGGGAATTTAAACAGTCTCCTTCACAGGTCTTGTCTATGACTTGTGCATTATTAGTTTTGAACCTTCATGTATGCCATTTCTAACTTACAGAATATATTCTCTGCCTGCCACTGGTATACCTACTATATGTTTTTGCACTCCTTCAAAAATCTTGCTTAAACCTAATTATTGGGAGGCTTTCATAAGGAAGCCAGTCTTGGCCATGTACTCCATGCTTCGCCTTTCATTTTCATATAAGACAAATGGACCTGGTTTAAGCTTCTATAATTTGTAACCCTTGCACTGGGGTTAAATATTTGATAACTCTGTATTTTGGTTACTTCTGCAACTGGTAATCATTCTCCCCAACCATACTGCCACTGCCTGAGGAAAGGAATGAATTTTTTTATGCAGTTTATTCTTTCCTCCTCCCTCCATCCAGAACAGTCCAGTAGTTGGCAAACAGCAGGCACTAAGCACATGTTATAGATTCTAAAATAAGAAGTATCTTTTTGATGGACCCACTTAAAGAAGGTGAGCACCAGGAAAGTGGGACGAAAGAGTGACTCTTTAAGTGCTGTGTTCTGAGGATATGTAGCTGCACAACAAACTATCCCAAGATGTAGGGACTTGGCACAACAATAATTTAGGGAGGCTTTTCAAAGGAACTGCTTAACTCTGATCCATGTGAAGTCAGATGGTCTCTGGAACCCAGATTACCTCCTTCCTAGATAGCTCACTCATCGATCAGGAAGTTGGCTCTGGTTGTTTGCTGGAAGTTCAGCTGCAAGTGTTGGCTGGGGGTCTTGGTTTCCCTCCATGTGGGTACCTCCGTGAGGTTATTTGTGCTTCCTCACAGCCTGGTGGACGAGTTCCAAGAGAGTGTTCCCAAAGACAGGAGGTAAAAGCTAACTGGCCAGTTAAAGGCTAGGTTTGGAGGTGGTACAGCCCGACTTCATCAGACACACATTCTGCCTCTTTATGGGGGAGTGGCTTGGTCACATTGTAGAAAACCACATGGAATGGGAGATATTATTTTGGCCATATTTGGAAAATACAGTCTGTCACATGCTGTTTTACTAATAAAGTTACATGAATTCCTGTTACATTAGGGAGGAAAGGTCTTGATAGTGAACTGTTATCAAAGGTAATGATGATAACATTTATTTTTTTCATTACTGTGTGTCATGCACTGGGCTAAAAAATTTATACATGATCACTCCTTTGATCCTCACAACTTATGAGTTGAACACTTATTTTTGTCCCCATTTTATAGATGAAGAAACTGAGATGTAAAAAGGTAATGTAGTTTGTTCAGGGTCACAGTTATTACAAGGTAAGGGCAGGATGTTAATCCAAATGGTCTAACCTCAGAATTTACACTCCTCTGTCTTGTTCAGTGACTGTATGGAATGGGACGTTATAATGTAGCCCAAAGACACAAGAAATAGCAGCATCGTTAATCCAGGGGTTAAAGACCTGGGCTTGAGTTTATGTGCTTGTGGGGTACTTGAATCCTCTGCGATTATTACACAGCCTTAGTCATGTCTGTGTGTCTTTTGTGTTTATCAGTCTTAGAAGGGTATGGTCCATAAATTTTTAAATGTTAAAAAAAAGTAATGTGAGTCATCTCCTTTTTCCAAAGACAAGCTTACTCTCAAATATCTTATAACAAAACCAGTTAAATTCTTCCTTTAAAACCTGAAAGAGGGCTGCATTGTACACTGGGGGCATACCTACTTTGGGATCTGTGATGAACTCGGTCACAATTACAGTGACTCTTGCAATCCTTATAATTTTGGGTAAATTATTAACCCCCTCACCTCAGAGCCCATTTTCCTGGTTTGAAGAATAGGTCTGATGCCTTTAAGGTTGGGAGGACAAAATAATAGACTGTGTTTATTGTGTCTGGCAGTAATAGGTTTTCATCTGCTGTGATTTTCTTTAAAAGTATTTTGGGTGTTGCACAGAACTTGTGCAGTAAAAACATTTCCTTCTCAAGTAGTTGCTACTTTCTAACGGCGGGACAAATCCCCAAAGAAATCCATATGCCAAATCGCTTACATGTGGCTACATAAATGGCCCAGCTCACATCTCAGTATTCGGTGACATGCTAGGAGCCATATTTTTCCCCTTGTGTGAAAGCATCCTGCAGATTTAGTACCAAGTAAAGAGATACAGAAAATCAGTCCAGGCAGTTGCTTCTTCACTTTCTGATCAGTTCTTCCTCATCTATCCCCAGTTTTGAATACACAATCTTTTGTGTAGACCTGTATCTACTCCTCCCTGCCCCCAAATCCTGCCATAAAAAGAGAGACTCAAAAGGCTTCACACAAAGACTGGTTATTAAAGTTTCTCTCCTGCCTTCTCTAATTTGCTGTTTTCTTAATTAAATCTGGGAGAGATTTTTATTTGACATTTACATCTGAGAAGCACTTTTGATTTTAAATTCTTTTAATTACTTGGGTTTTGGATGGGTTCCTTTATTATTAGCTTTCATGAGGCAGAATGTTATCTGTGTTTTTTTAAGAATGAACAAGAATGCTTCTTTGTGGGAGGCAGGAGACCCTGTGTGTAATAGAGGTGGAACTGGTAATTCTTGCACCTTTGCTTCCACCAATTCTTCCACCTTTTCTCAAGTGACTCTGTCTGGACACCCTTCTATCCTTGGAGACTCAGAGCAGTTGAGATTTGAGAAAGAAGGCTGATAAAGGGTTGAAATAAGCTTTTGATTTGATCTTTTTTATCATTTTTAATGCTGAGAGACAGGAGAGCCAATAAAACTTGCTTATCATTGAGAATATTTATTAATAGTGCTTCTGGTTTTCTCTCTTTGTTCTGGGGACCTTTTCTTACAAGTAGCTTCACTTTCTCAAAATTTTAAAAAAGGCTCCAAATTGAGCTGTACTCAGGTCCAAGTCACCTATAAACTCACCCTTTCATTTTATGTGAGTGTTACTGATATTTAATAACTTTTTCATTTCTCTTTGTTATTTTTAAAATTACATTCCATTGGCTTACAAGCAGAATTCAAATTATTTTATAATTAGAATTGACCGAATGAACTGCCTAGTTTTCTTGCTTGCTTTCCCTTTTAATTGTTTTGGGAATGACTGCCATCCTTTTTGTTGATTCTCTATTTTACTATAGTTTCTTTGGCATTTGCTTTGTTTTGTGGAGGTATAGGGCCTCACAAGAAAAAGAAACAAAATTGGAATTTCGATCATAATAGTTTTAGAACATCAAGATAAGCACATAACTACCTTCATTTGATTTTACAAAATGTGTCTTTTCTTCTGTCACCTCCTTTATGGTTTAGGAGATTTGCATTTACAGTTTCCCTTACATTAGCAAGTCATACTTTTGTCTTATGTGTTTTCATTAAAATCACGACCAAACTCATTGTTTCAATATCAACATTTAATAAAAATATGTGCTTTGGTTCTATTTTCTTCCTAATTCCTTAAGACATAATGAGTGACTTATACTGAAAATACTAATTTTTGCCCCTTAGCCAAGTACACCCAAATTTCCAGAAGTTAAGTCCATAGATGCTTGAGTTTTTTCCTCATTTAGATGCAGTTTATCTCTTCAGTGTTAATAGCTTATGCTGGATCTGGTACCTAAGCAGAGTCAAGTGTAGCCCCTATCAATTTAGGTCTGTGTATTTTATCTAATATTCTTCTAGAATAACTCTAAGGAGACATCAAGTTTAGTCATGGAAACTCAAATACTTCAGTGACTACAGAATGCATGATGTCACCAATTTAAAGTGGGTGTGACATACTGGCCTAATTCTCAACTTGCTGGCCAACTCTGATCCATTTGTAGTGGTTGCTGGAGGCAGTGGTTTCTGAAATTACAAACAGCCTGGCATGAAAGACTGATAGGATGTCTTTCATGGAAGGAAAAATGGTAATGGGAGAGCCGTATATTTGCTGCCTTAATTCTAAGTACTCGTTATTTATTAAGAAAACAAAAAAGGGCTCTTTTCATTTCATTTAGATGCCTCAGCAACAAAACAAGATTCTGTGTGAAAGGTTAACATTAATCATTTCTGAACATCTTAACACTGGCTTAACTTCCATATATATGGTTATAGTTAGGTCATATAAAAAACAACAGCATATGTAGAAGCTTATCATTATCAACGGATTGCAGGTTGCAAAGTTTAATTTCTCAGACCCAACCTCACTTTATGAAACTAAAGACAGTCACAGACTCGCCTTACTCTATGGCAGGAGGCACCTCAAAGACTGCTGACATTTAAAAACCAGAGAAGCTGAACACTGACTCTAAAGAACACACTTGAGTTCTAGAAAAAAAGTGGTCTGCGCCCTATGACTGTGTTTGATGGGATCCACTGCAAGGGAGTGTACTTTGTGGTTACAGACATGCTCTCATTTTGGGAAGCAGCCGCTGATTTGAACCCCCATTATTTCTGTTGCGCCCTCCAATGGTAGGCTGTTGGCAAGTATTTATTATCCTTTTTTGGATGTTAGTTGAATTCCTTTTCTGAGGCATAGAGCCCTGAGGAAATGTCAAGGAAAGGCGGAGAGGGAGAGGAGTCTGATATGAGCTGTCTGGTTCTATAGCTTCCTTCTGGGCCATTAGCTGATCTATTAGATCAGCTTTTCTCAACCTTTTGTGTGTAACTTTCCTGGCAGAGTAGTTGAATTATGTGCAGCCACTTTCAGCAAGCTGCTTAGGTCAGGGGGCTTTTCTTTGGCATTTAGCTCCCACGTACTTAAACAAAACCTCAATTTGCTATGGTTTTTAACACCAGAAGCTTGTTCTCCTTATCCATTTTTATTCTTTCTTCCACTCATTGTTATTCATAACACATCTGGCTGCAGGTTATGGCATTTTTGGCTGCGTTTCGCCATGCTAACCTCCGTTACCTCTCCTAGGGTTTAGGAAGCAGTTCCCTCTGGATTGAAATATTAATGATCATAAGTGCAACAGCAACCCCTCTGCTTTTCAAGTAATGCAACTCTAAGCCGAAGGGCAGCAGCACCAATTATAACTACAGGAATTCTATATACTCTCCCAGTGGGGTACACAGATGCACACACAGGAACTCAGCTGGGCTCTGATACTTATAACTTGATGCTTCCTTGTGCTTTGGTGTTTTGAGGCTCTAAAAGAGAAAAATGATTCTAGCAAGGAGATTTGGTGGGTGAGAGAGAATCACTCACAACTGCTGAGCTGGCTGTGTAGGAAGTTGCCCTGAGGTGCATGGTGGGTGGGGTCTCCTCACCTCTTCTTACGACACTCAGGTGTGGACATGAGGGAAGCCTGTGTGACACTCTCTCAGTTTCTCCTCACTCCTCTGGGCTGTTTCCAGTAATTAGAATAGTGTAACAGGGAATGTAGTAGGAGGTTTTATTTTCAACTCAACTGCCACCTGAGAGATGGCCCTCTGTGCCCAAGGGTGAAAACAAATGAACAAAGATTATAAAATGGGTCAAGTCACATGGCGTAGGAAGCCTGTGGGCAGAAACAGGTCCACAGACTGAATCTTTTGAGCCTGATTTTTCTGCTGAACTACTTCCTAACTCCAGGCTGATTGTCAAAAGCTTTAGAGTTTTTAGAGGGCATAATCCTGTTTTGTAAAGGTCCATGAGTTCTCAACAGGAAGAAAGGAAACAGAAAATGTAGATCAGAGCGCCGGGCAAGGAAAAATTGAAGTATTTACATAAAAAGTGAAACAGTGCCCAATCAAATTACAGAAAATGGGAAAAAAAATGCCAAGAGACAAAAAAACCCAAAACAATTTGTGATTAAGTGACCAAGTGAGAGTTACAGATAACAACGTCAAGCATTTGTGTTGTGTTCCACCGGCCGTTCTAAATGCCTGATATATTCTGACTTAGGATCCTTGTAGCAATTTTGTTAAAAAGGGAATATTTTAATCCCCATTTTACAGTAAGAAACTGGAAGCACAAAAGTTTAAATAAACTTGCCCATGATCAACATTGTATTTTCTTTTTTCTTGTTAATGAATTCTACCTTTATTTAAAAAACTTAAATATCTTTAATCTTTGATTATTCAAGAGACACGTTTAAAGATTCTACAGTATCTAGGGTTATTATTATAATATCATTTAAGAGCCTACAACATTGTGGCTATAAAACCTCAACTATTAGCCTGAATTTTTAGTAACTGTAAAACACTTTTTTAAAATTTGAATTGGGTATAGTTGTGTCAGTTTACAATGTTGTGTCAGTTTTTGCTGTACAGCATAGTGACTCAGTCTGTTCTTAACCATTATACTTCAGCGTTCTCCCAAGACATGATAGTCTTTTTTAGAAAAGGTTGACACAATTGGCTAGATGGAGAAGACTTGTTCTCATAAATCAAGCTAGGCGTATGAGTGGTATTAACAAAAGCACTCTAGCAAAAGGATACTTTACAAAAGTGGGGCCTCCTATATACTTTGGTTTTAAAGGTTGATTAATTTCCTTAAAGTAACAGAAAATTACTTTTCTTTGCCTCCCTCACTTTGAATTTAGCTCTGGGTACAGTAAAATAATGGATTTTGATTTTCTTTTCCTTAAACCATCAGTTTCTTGAATGTGAGTATACAAATATCCTTTAATGATTAACATTTTGGGCTTTTGAAGAATGTCAACTGGCCACTTAAAAAACCCATTTAAAAATAAATACAATTGATGGAATAGTATTAGGATAATATTTAATATATTTGGGAATGCTCATAATATACAAATAGTATGTATAGTATCGTCCCAGTTTTGTTAAAAATGCGTGTGTGTATGTATGTGTACATATTCTAAAATATAGGAAAGATATATCTCCAGTTACCTCTGAGAACATCAGAGATTTTGACATGTTTCTTTTTTCCTCTTTCGAATTTTCCAGTTTTTAATTATGATGTGTATTCCCTGAATAAGCAGAAAAGGTGCTCTTAAAAGTGAACTAAATACAGTTAAAGCATCATGTTTTAGAAATGTTTCCAACAGATATTTAAATTATGAATTCTAATCAACCAGCATACACTTATTTCTGCTTTTTTTTCAGTTAAATCTTCTGACTTTATAAGCAAGATAGAACATTGACTTCCGAATCTAAAATAGGATTAGTCAAGCTTCAGAAGGTCAAAATGGAACTGATTCTTTATCACACATTGCAAAGGAAACTGTTAGCTCCCATTCTAAACTTTGGATCTTTGGGGTCTCTTGCTGCCTTCTTAGTGTATATCATGATTTGGTTAGAGGAAAAAAAACCAACATTGTTCATTAAAAAGAGAAGAAACTATGTCTCAAGGCAAAAATCAGACTTATTTTATGTGCATTATATTCAGCTATTGGGTTTTAATTATTAGAACTCATTCAGAATGCCTACCCAATTAGGAATTTGAATATACAGTCTTCTAATTTGCTCCTAGAATGGACAATAGAATATAGCGTAGTAGAGTACAGTATCTGGAGACCAGAAAGCTAAACTTGATGAAAGTACTGTGTATTGATGTTATCGTTTTCATTGATGGCATAAGAAGGGAGAATGCAAAAGGGATTGAGACAGCTTTAGAAAGCACTGTCTAACTGTCACCAAAAAGACATGAAAAATATTGAGATGTAATATGAGAGCTGGTAAAGGGAAAGGACTTCAGGAGAAGTAAAGCTACCTTGGGGTGATTCTCCTGTTTAGGGGAAGAGTTACATATTGGAAATTCCTCCCTCTCATAGGTTGCGATGAATTTCACCCGCAAATGCTTTATCTCCTTCCCGTGAATCCAGAGCCACTGTGCTCTCCTAGTAATGCACACAGAAATTCCTTAAGAAATACTGCTTATTCTGGTTAACTGGCCTTTCCAAACTATAAACCCTGGAGACAGCTTAGTTAGAAATTGTTGGGCCATTTAAATTAAAAGAGCAAAACAAACAGCCAAAACAAATGAATTAGTGATGCTTCTTCAGTTAGTTAATGCCAGAACTGCTCACTGCTAGTCAGAACTTGTGCAAAGGACAGGGAAAATGTCCATATCAGTTCTACCGCATGGAACTGAGAGCCCCCCTCCTCCCACCTCCGCCCATTCTTCCTATTGCATCCAAAGCAAAAATATATTATAGATTTTAGCCTGTGATCTATCCATAACCCCTGGCTTCTGGGGCAAGAATACCAATAACATTGCCAAACACTTGCTCTTAGGGGTCTGTGTGTTTTTTTCCTTGTTCATTGTCTGTTCCTCATCCTAATCTCTTCTAGAAAAACAAATTCATGCCAACTGCAAAAATAATAAAAATGTAAATATTTTAAACCAGTGTAGCAATAAATTAATTCATGCCTATTCTAAATGGTCCTGTTAATAAAACTAGAACTACTCTGGTGCTTGAGAATGACTGTACAGATGATGTGATTTTGCTGGCTTTCTCTCTCTATGAGTTGTGACATTGCTCACAGCTCTTTCCAACTGCTGCCAAAAGCTGTGTCGGTCATTGGTTGTGGGTGTTTAACAGCCATCTGGAAGGAAAGTTGGCATCACCTAGTGAAGGCACATCTCAAATCGAGGGATTGTAGCTGCCATCTCAGTTAGTAAACACCGTAGCTTCCCCGCTGGACTGAACCTCTAATCCAAACTCCTGATGGGAAGAGAAAATCATGAAGGAGGGATGAGGGTAAGCACCATCTGAATGCTTTGCTGAGTGGCAATTCATTAAGGTGGGATGTTTTTCTTTAATTCCAGAATGCAATCCAGGTGAAGTGTGACCCACTTTTGTTCTTAACCTCCTTAGACAAAGCTAGTTAATTGCTGCCCATGCTTAGATAGCGTATGTGTAGGCCTGTGATCTTTGGAAACTAGAGTTTGAAACAGTCTTTTCTAGAAATAGATGAAGGAGTAGGAGGCATAGGATTATTTTGCTCCTTGTTTACTGTAGTCTTCAGTTGCCCATTCCAGAAGCCATGGATGGTCTACTACTGAATCTTGTATTATTTTCTGGACTGTGTCCTCTCAGAAAAGGAATGTCAGGGGTTCTCTTAAACTTTGGATTTGAGGTAGTAAATGGTGGAGATAAAACAGGACACTCTTTCCAACCTGATCACCTCTGGCTTATAAAGTGATATCTCCAAGCATATGTGACCTGGTGTAATTTTTTCTTATGATGATTCTCACAGATTGTTATGGTCATTCTCAGAAACCTTGAGAGTGATGATGAATAAATTCTAGCCCACTGTCACCATAGGAGTTTCCTTTCAAAACAATTAAAATGTGTTTTTGCTCAATAGAGTGCTCATTTCTTCTCTCTCAAGAATATTTCCTAGGAAAATGGCTGGAAAGAATTTGTCTTATACCCATCTTTTTTTATTTATTTATTTTGTGTGTGTGTGTGTGTGTGTGTGTGTCTTTTTGCCTTTATGCATATGGAGGTTCCCAGGCTAGGGGTCTAACAGGAGCTGTAGCTGCCGGCCTTTGCCACAGCCACAGCAACGCGGGATCCGAGCCACGTCTGCAACCTACACCACAGCTCATGGCAATGCCGGATCCTTAACCCACTGAGCAAGGCCAGGGATCGAACCCTCAACCTCATGGTAACGCCGGATCCTTAACCCACTGAGCAAGGCCAGGGATCGAACCCTCAACCTCATGGTTCTCAGTCGGATTCATTAACCACTGAGCCACGAAGGGAACTCCTGTCTTATACCCATCTTTTAAGCATGCATGCAATATAGGATCTTGGCATTTTGAAAGTCAGAAACACTGAGGAGAGCATGAGCCAACAGAAAAACTGAAATTTAGAATCCATATTTGCTGCTTGAACCTGATTAAAGAACTCTGGGTTTCATTGGTGATCTTACATGTTCCCATCACATATTTTGTGGAATAAACTGACATTGTGTCTTGGCCCACTGTTGCATTTTACCAGAATTCTGGGAAAAACAACTTTATAGTGGGTTTGCATGTTTAAGGCTATAGCCTGCTGAATTGTAGGTTCATAAAATAAATAACACAAGAGTTCTTTTGATTCAGTCTTATCCCACAAATCTCTCTGTAGCATGGCACTTCATTGGTTTAGAAATGGAGGATTTCCCATGTGCCTTAATACACTAACATTTCTCTTGAAATTTCCATCGGTTTGACAAATCCTAACTAAGTGAGATGATACCAGATAAGGAGCTCCCACTGTCGGGAGAATCCTGTTCTTCCTGCTGCTTCTTTGTTTGTTTTGGTTTCCAAGAAAGCACAGCATCATGGTCTCTGAGTCTCCCATAGAGACCAGCAAGGGAGCTTAATTTTCTCTGGTTCTTTGGCATCATCTCTTCTCCTGATACTCGAACATATGGCATCATTGGAAACATCTCTATGTGACTCTTTTGGATGACCATGAACTTGTTTCCCAACTAAACCTGCAACTTATCTTCAGTTGAGTGGATAGAGAGCCATCACTTACTCAGATTATTTTAAGGGAAAGAGAATTTAGAGTAAGGATTCAGGCAGTGCAGAATTTCCGGGAGGACATTGTGAGAAATCTGGGCCTCTCTGTTGACTAGCTGGCTGCTTTTTCTCTCACACATAGACATCTCTGACAGAAGTCCTGCTTTTCTCTGACCTCCATTATACCTTTTCTACTAACTGGTATTCTTTACTGATTGTCTCTGGTCCCTCATACTTTCAGCTTCCTCCAAGTCTTATGGTTCCAACACTATGGTTTTAGCTCTCCCAAGTAACTATTCATAGTCCTTTGGGTTTTTCAAAAAGTATTTCCCGAGAAGCGCTGTTCCATTTTTGTTTAAAATAACAGGTCCTTGAATAGGTCAGTTGCTGAGTTTGAATTATTTGTGATTGGTTCATGTTTCCACCTCTGGGTCAAATCATCTCTGGCAGGGGTCTTAGTAAATAACATGCTTTGGAATTGTGAGCAGAACATTCCCTCATGAAGAGGCCATGAGCAGGGCCTGCAATGACTGATACCTGTGTACATGATCCTTAAAATGAGTCTATTTCTGTAAGACTACTATATTTAAAGATAAAAAAAATTTGTTTTATGATAAACTTGGACATTTTAATAAGTGTTATCTTTTGAATGAACCTTAAAATGAAGGAGAAAGTGAAATTAGGAAACAAAATATTGAAATATTGTGATCTGCACTAAATCTTTTCAAGTTCTATTATTCTCTTCATCTTGGTATTCAGTTATCACTAGATTGATGCTGTATGTTTCACTGTGCTGGACTGTATTTGTTGCTCTCTGAGGCTGGTTTTCTGCTAGTGAAGCTATGTCGAATGTGATGTTCATATTTAGTTCAGGGAAAAAACATGGCCTTCTGGTGTTGCTTAATGTAACAATGATATCATTGCACTAATTCAGTTATGTACATTTTTCTGGGCAGACAGTTTGAACTAAGAGTGGCTTTATAACACTTAGTCCAATCTCTTTATATTTATAGGAAAAGATTTGTCCAAAGCAGATAATTAGTGTGGGTGTGGAAATTAGGAGCTAAGTCTGCTTAATTGCAGGGCAAGAATTTTTCCAATGTCCCACGCGACTTCCAATGATGGATAAACACATGGCTTTAAAGTTTATAGTCATTATAAGCCCTTTAAATACAGGTAAATAGTATAGAGAAGATTATGTAGATACTACCTAAAAATGTCCCAGAGAGAATAGGGATTTTTGTCACCTATGACTAGTCCTAAACCAAGACGCTGGGCTTAAATTTCCTCACATGCTTTCAGTTTAAAATTTCCCTTGTATGTTTCTCTTCAGGGCCCAAATTCCTTTGTTAGTGATTAGGTAAAAAAAGAGCTAATAATGTACTTTCATTAGCTATGTTCTCCTCCCTGATGCTATGAATTTTTTTATCTGATCCTTAGTGCAAGTATTTTAAACGGTATTTTTTACACAATGACCAGCATAGCAGCTTATTATGTAGATTCATAAAGAAAGGGCCATATTTGTAGAGTAGGCTATATTATTGTGATGAGAACAATATTTTTATTTACATTTCTTTTCACAGTATTATGATCTCTTAACTACAGTTTTACATTTTTTTTTTATGTGTGTAGATATCCAAATTTGATGTTTCGGTAAAACAACAGGTTATTAAATACCTCTTCCATAACATATAAATGGAAGTCCACTTCCTTAGCAAAATCTTACTTTTAACAGGATAAACGTTTATTGTTTAGTGCCAAAATGTTCTTTGAAGAACCAAGGACCCTGCTGATACTTGAAGTCTATGTGTCAACTATAATTTGATGGAGGACTTTTTCATTTGTCCTGATATGAATAATAACTTCTAAGACTAGAGACCTTTTTCTGTCTCCAAGCCAATACTGAATAAAGTGTTTGATAACTTTGCATTTGTACCCTGACCCATTTACTGAGTAATGTAACAGCTAGTTTATAATCAATAAAAATTCCATCTTACAAATGCAGAAGGAATTACAGAGTCAGACAAAAATTATCATTTTAAAAACACTTAAAATACTGGTTCTTGAAAATTCATGTCAAAGACTTCTAAAACTATTTTGATAAAAATTGTTGGAACACAGAGTAATTAGTGGATTAGGCTGATACTTATTGAACTCGCTTATCAATCTTAATATCATTAAATTTAGGACCACCAGACATTATATGCATCCTGATTGGTGTAATAAAACATATATGGCACTACCTATGAAGGTTTTTGTCAAAAATAATTGAACCTGAATTTAAATAAGCCCCTAGACTTAGCTACCAGTTCTTCAACAAATAAATATCTTATGAAAAGAAAAGGGAAAGGGAGCTATTATAGATTAAAAGAAATATAACACATGTAACCACCAAGTATAATGGGTAGACAATTCTAGGATCCTAATTCAAACACATTCACCATAAAAAGACATTTTACTGATATCAAGAAAAACTGAGCATAGACTGGCTATTAGATTATATTTAGAAATATTTGTTAATTTTGTTAAGTATGATAACTCCTTGTGATTATTTTAAGATATATGTTAGAGATATATACTGATTAATTTATACATGAAATGGTATGATACTTGGGACTTTCTTTAGAATATTTCAGTGATAGACAAACACATAAATAAAGTGTGGGAGGGTAGATGAAATCAAGAGTGGTGTACTCTTGATAATTTTTGAAGGTGGGTGATGGGTCCATGGGAGATTATTATGCTCTTGTATCTATTTTTGTGTATGTTTCAAATTTAAAAAAATAAAAATTAGGCTGACAAAGCAAGCTTTGTCTTCTTCCTAGAATATTCAAGATTTTTAAAGCCAGAACTCCTCATGTTTGACTTGGTGAGAAAAATAGATATTCTTCAAGGTCTGACACTACTTGACACTGAAGGCTGACAACTTGTCTCTTGGGATAGGCCTGCTTTGGATACGACTTTGCTCTGTTACTGGTTGTGTGTCCACGGGCATTAACCCCTATGAACCGTAGAGTTAACATCTGCATTATGAAAATAATAGTATCTACACTAAATGTTGTAAGGAGGTTTAAATATGACACTGTGTGTGAAACACCTGATACAATGCCTGGCGTGTGTTCACTCCTTAGTAAGTGGAGATGCTACTTTCTTTGCTTCATTTAACAAAGGCCAGTTAAGTGTTAGGTATGTTACAGGCCTATGCTTAATCCAGGGGATTTTTATGGAGAAGAAGATGTGGCATCTGTCCATGAATTATTCTTAATTATTGAGGAAGTTGAATCATAAGGGATTGTTTTTTTGTAGATGTAAAAAAAGAGTAAAATACTAGCAATTTCATATGGTTCACCCTGATAACTGAAGTGAGATATAATCATAGAGGTAGTGTGGTGCAATGGTTAAGATGATAGACTCAGATTCTCTGGGCTTGAAACTTGGCTCTGGCATGAAAACTGTGATATGAGCAGAATCACCATTAGTGCCTTGTTCATGATCTGTAAGATGGGGATATAACTGTACTTATAGGGTTTTTATGAAGATTATATATAAAATATATACAACAGTACTTAGTACATAGTAAGCCCTATGTATTATTGTCATCAATACATGTAGGAAGTAGTATGTGAAGACACCCTATTGTGGGAGGTGCAGGTAATCATATTAGGTGCTAGGAGCTGGTGCTGAATGGTGATAGAAAGTGTCACAGATTAAGTGTGACATTTGAACTTGAGCAGGAAGAAGGAGCCCCTCAGGCAAAGATTATTCTAAGGACATTTTAGTCAGGGGCCTGGAAATGGAAAAGGTGAGTCTTGGGCAGGAGGAAGTGGAATGGGCTTAGAGCTTAGAATGTGGGTCTAGGGGAGGGAAAGGAACTGGATATGAAGCTGTTATGGTAGCCTGGGTAGTTTATTTCTTGGTAGTTCAGTAGGCAAAAGGAATCACATGAAAATTTTACCTAGAATAGTGACACCCATGCAGCAATTAGTTGGAATGGAAGGAAGACTTGTAGGAAGTCTATAAAAAGTTACCAGAGACTTGTTATTCAAAGTGTGGTTCCGACCAGCAGCATCAGTATCACCAAGGATCTGTAGAAAATAAAAACTCCTGGGCTCCACTTCATCTATGTCATCTGTGCCATCAGAACTTGCATATTAACAAGCTCTGCAGTGATTCATGAGCACACTGAAATTTGAAAAACCCTGGTGTGGAGACTGCCTAGGAGAGCCTAAGCTAAGGCAGGGACAGTGGAGATGAAAAGAAGGAATAAGGGCCACTAACAGATATATTTAAGAGGTAAAACTGAAAAGATTTGACTGCTAAGGTGTGGAGATTGAGCAGGGGGTAATTGAAAATGATGAATTGAGAATAAATATTTGATTCCTTATTAAGGTTTCTGGATGGATCATTGGGAAAGCAGGAAAAAGGGAAGTTTAGGGGTAGAAAGGTAAGAAAAAACTCATTTTATGGCATGTTGATTTTAAGCAGCCTCTGGGACATAGAAGAAGATCCATAAAAAACAATGAACTCAGGAAAATGAAGTCACATTAATAAGAAGAAAATCTGAAGAAAGTAGTTAATTTAATGTCAAGGAAGAATCCAACAAAATTCTAGACATGTCCTCTCTACTGTTCTATGAAAGAACAAGGGCACATTAGAATCAGCTCTCTGGTGTGCATTAAGTACTCTGAAAATATTTTTGAACTTGTGAAGTAAAACATTTCCAGTCCCTCTGTTAAATATAAATGCATCAAAAAAGTATAAGGCGCAACAGAGCTTAATAATTTGCATGTAATTCTCTTGTATAGGCTTGGTAAGAATTCAGGCTCTGGAAATTGGAGAGGTTAGGGAGTCCTGGTGATTCCTTGGCATCAATATCAGTGACAAGTTTAAAAAAATTTTTTTTTTTAAACTTGGTTTGGAAGGATGCAGAGAATTCAGATATCTGAGTTTCCTACCTGCAAAGTTTAAATGAAATGCTACCTAGGGGTAGGTTTAAGAGGTCATTTAGCCAGATTGTGGACTCTCTAAGTATGCAATCACACTCTCCCACCCAGAGTGGCCAGATTTAGCAAATAAAAATGCGGGACCCCAGTTAAATTTGAATCTCAGATGAACACGGATAGTATTTTAGCTTAAAAAGATTATACCAAACATTGAATAGGACATAATATCTAAAGAAAAAATCACTATCTGATATTCAGATTTAACTATGTGTCATGTATTTTATCTGGCAACTCCTTCCAATGCCCTAATTATAACAAAGAATAATATATACATATATATATGTGTGTGTGTGTGTGTGTGTGTGTATATATATATATATATAAAACAGAAAATTTTGAGCAAATATTAACATTAAAAAATCTAAACTGAGGAGTTCCCGTCGTGGCTCAGTGGTTAACGAATCTGACTAGGAACCACGAGGTTGCGGGTTCGATCCATGGCCTTGCTCAGTGGGTTAAGAATCCGGCGTTGCCATGAGCTGTGGTGTAGGCTGCAGACGCGGCTTGGATCCCGCATTGCTGTGGCTGTGGTGAAGGCTGGCAGCTACAGCTCCTGTTAGACCCCTAGCCTGGGATCCTCCATATGCCGCGGGTGCGGCTCTAGATAAGGCAAAAAGACAAAAAAACCCCAAAACAACCAAAACTAATCTGAGAATTTTGCAAGATATTATGTAGAAATTTATAACATTAATTCTTACACACATCTGTATAACCAATTGGAAGGAAAAAAAAAAAAAACAGTAGTCTTTCTGGGAGAATTACACCTTGATTTTTCTTCCCATGCTTATGATAAAAATTACTGGTTTATTTTTTAACCCCTGCATACATTTTAGCACCTCGTTTCATAATGTTAATACAGCGCTTAGTAGGAGGAAAGTCTATAATTAAGGCATAAATTTTCAAATAAACTGCAAATGTAGAGCTGTGGGCTTGATGCTTGGTTTGTAGAGGAGACCAGTGTTAGACAGATGGGCTTCTGCTAAAAGCAATGTGAAAATGAAACTATCTTACAGGTACCATCTAGTATTTATAGAAAACTCTTCATTTGGGCCTGTGTTTAGAAATTCTAAGACATGGATCAATTTTTTTCCCCAATCAAATTCAACAAATATATCAGGCAGAAAATATGATTAAAAAATAGTTGAAAGTGTAAAGTATTATGGGATCACAGAGAAATAAAGAATTAATTCTGTCAAGGGTCATTTGAGAAGATTTCACAGAGGGTAGCATGTAAGCATCATCTTAAAATACAGACTTCTAAAAAGTCTTTTCAGTGTATTATTTTTTTTCTGATTTTTAAGGTAATATATGCAGAGATTTTCTAAAGCAAAAGAGGTTATAAAGCAGCAGAAAAAAAATGACTCCAGATCTCAAGATTTGAAATTATCTTGATATTATTATTTTGATACATTCCCTTTCAGTCTTTTTCTGATTTTTTACATAAATAAGATCATATTATGCAATTTCTAGGCTGCTATTTCACATAACATATGTCTTAAACATCTCTTTCTGTCATTAAAAATTTCTGTTAACAACATTTAACAACTAACCAGATAATCCATTATATGGATGAATGATTTCTAATATAATCCTCTAACTTTGTTTTTTTAGGTATCTTGCAGGATTTTTTTTTCCTTTTGCTCTTATGAAATACATTGTTGTACATTTAAAAAAATCCATAGCTCTGATAATTTCTAAGATTTAGAAGTAGAATTATTGGTTTAAGTGTATAAAATAACATTAATGATCTTGAAACACATACTAGCAAACTGCCTTCTGAATAGATTGTCTCAATTTAGATTTCAGGAGTCAAGAGAAGGAATGAAAGGTGAGCCCTGGGGGACAAAGGTGGGAAAGTGTGCTATGTGGTCAACAACAGGAATAGTTAGATTTGTTCGGAGCGCAAGGCATGAATGATAGAGGAGTGAAATTAGGCTAAAAAGGTAGTTTAGAACCAGATAATGCAGATTCTTAAATGCCACACTATTGCAATGAGCCTTCCTTCTTTCAGAAGCCGTGAGCCACAGAAGGCTTCTGACCAGGAGAATGCCACGACTTTAGAACTTTCTTCCAGTCAATTATAGCTTGTTAAATGTCTCAGAACTTTTGGATCATGCCTGAATAATATTTAAGGTCATCAGCTATCAAAATTTGAATGTCTGGCAATAACTATGCCATTGGCTCGTCATGTTTAAAGATATCATTGACATTTACCTTATTGAACATAAATTGATTTTTACACACTTCTGTCAGTGACTGTATAAAGCACCTGGAAGGTAGAAAGTGCTAGGTCAACTCTATGTCATGGAAACCTTTTAATGTATACTCCGGTGGTATATAGAACTGTGAATGTTATGAAGATTTATTGAAGATTTAAGATGTTTCTAGGACCTCCTTGTTTAATGATGTGCCCTGTAACCATTACTGGCTCAGAGAAGGACTGGAAGAACAAAATGCTAATAAAAAAAAAGTCGATTTGAGTGTGTATTGTCTACTTACTTAAAATCAGGATGCAATATACTCTTTTCCCCCAGGTTCTCTGTTTCTCTGTGACACTAAATATTTATATGAAAACGTAAGGAAGCACATTACTCAAATATTTAGATTAACTTCTCACCTTTAGGCAAAACTGGGTGATTTTATTTTCTCCCATCACACAGATGCTTTCATGGAGCAAGTATATATTCAGATTAATATTGCTCAGTTTGGTCAGTGGAGATTGTCTCTTTTTGAAGAAGAGATGGAATCTGTTAACTACCTATAGTGAGGCAAGCCCAAGAAGGGGAGACGAGAATGACTCTGACAAACACAATTCTTACCTTGGGTTGTTTTCCTGGTGTCCTTGTTTCATACACCCTGGAGCTGGGAGAATGCAAACACATCCATATTTGGAATCTATTTAAACACTGCAGGTTCTGGGTTTTAAATTCAACTTGATCTTTTCAGTCTTTGGATTCTGTCTCCTTCTGTCATAACATCACTTCTCGATTCAAAGTGGAAGAAAGGGATTCATAGTACCTCAAATAGAGCTTCTCTGGCATGGCCATGCGTCAAGGGTAAGTGAATCACAAAACTAAGCATGAACTTTTACTTGAAATAGATAAGACTTTAAAAAGTAGGGATAAAATTGCATTGCTGGTTTGAAATAGCTATTCAAGAATTTTACGGCACCTACCACCAGACATTCTTGGTTAAGAGCTGAGGTCCTCCTTCCAAGTTACCGCAGTCATTGGAGACATTTTGTTAAATCTAAAATGTAAGTAACCTCTTCCTTTTACACTGTCTTGACTCTAATATTAAGGCTCTGTCATTTAAGTGACTAAAGGAGTATTTCTGGCCAGGCTTTCTAATTTGTCATAAAACTTTGCCCAGAATGAATTTTTGTTTAAAAGGCGAACCATTTAATACACTTTTCTTTTTGGCCAATTTTAAGCAAGTAAATCAGGTCAGTTCTTTGTATGACACAAAAAGGAAAAATGATAAGTTTTCTTACTTCAGACTCCTTTATTTTTAAATTTCTACAACTGAAATGTCTCTTTTCTCCTTTAAGTACAAGTTGACAGGTCATTAATCCTTAATGTGGATTTGTACCTCTGGGTATTTTGGGGAGAAAACTCATTAAAATTCTTTTGTTTTATATGTGACTGTCCTAATAGAAATTTGGAATTCATGTTTAGAATTTGTTAAAGTGAATAGAAAGCATATAAATCCTTCTTGAAAGAGTTGAAGTACACGGAATTGCTTCTAACTGTAGTCAGTGCTGTCACTCTATTCTCGAATGTCTGCTGCTAACTTTTCTACAGAAGGAACATAAGTTCTGTAAGCTCTATATTTTTAATATAAATACATTTATTTGATTTGCATTATCTAGGTGGGTTTTGTGCCCTATGTAATTTGCTCTAATGCTTTCCTGTATTTCTGAGAAGCATTGGCTATTTTTTAATTCCACCCAAAAGTGAGGCATTGAACAATCATCGTGTTTTTCTTTTTAAAGAAATAGGCTCTTATTTAGTGAAAGTTAGCTACCAATGATTTATATGTAGGCAGTGAAGAATGTTTTATAAGTCTTGTTGAATCTATTGTGCGTTGTTTTACCACACTGTGTATTCTACTTACTTCCTCTTTTCCTAATTCCTTCTTCTATTGAATGTTTGAAAGCCTCCTAAATGCAAGAGACCTGCTGTGAACAAACTTACATTTCAAGTCTCTCTGGAAAGATTTTATATCTGTAAAAACCTCCCAACTAAACTGGGGATTGGAATTTCCTCTTCCCTGATGGTCCAAAATATCTTCTACCTCTTTTTATCCTCTCCATTGATAATGATACAGGAATCCGTCAAGAGACATACTGTGCTTTTGCTTTTAGCTTTATTTCTCTTAAATAAGTGCATCAAGTTCTTCCACAGTCTGAGCTACGTCCTCAGCATGCATTTGGAATCTTCATTTCTTCAGTCCATCTGCACAGAGTGAACATGTACGCGCTCTGGGTTGAGCCTGGTGTATGGCCACGGAAGCACAGCAAGGAGCATGGTACTCACTGTCTGTGGTCTTGGGGTGGGAAAAACAGGAAATCAACAGTGCTCAGTTTGTCCCACGAGAGGTAAACATTACAGCTATGAGAAGAGCTACCAAGGCCATACATAGTGCTATAAAGTGTAGAATAGGAACAAATAATTTCCACTGAGAGAAGGCTTCCCACTGAGAGAAGGCTTCCTTGAAGAAGTGATTTTTAAGAAAAAATGTAACAAGCATAATGAAGGTGTATTCTAGGACTGAGAGAAGGCTGGGGCACAGCAAGTGAGGAGGGGTCTCCTCAGGTGAAATGGAAGAGTTATATCTGAACCAGATCATGCATGACTCTGTAGGTCATGTTAACAAGTTTTATCTTTAGTCCATAGTGAAGATGTAAAAAGCCATTGAGGACTGTTGAAAAGGGGAGAGGCATGACAGATCTTTGTTTTTTAAAGACCAGTGTGGATGCTAAGGGGAGAATAGAAGTGTCCTTAGAGTATGTGTGTTGAAACCTGTGTAGGGCTATTGTGATGGTCCAGAGTGGTGGGAGCAGAGAAGAGTGGATGGACCAGGGGATATAAATGATTTGATAAGGGAGGTAAAGGAAAGCGAGGTATGCAAGAGAACTGCCAGGTTTCTGACTTGCTCCCTGTGTGACGGTGGCTGTTTTTCATTGAAATACTGTCCTGCTCTTGGGTTCATTAGATCACAAACTCCTATAGGGTCAGAGCTATGTTTCTGGAGTGAACTAATAAGCTTGAATATTAAAGTAATCAATTCTGGTCGGCAATGTTCCCTACTAACTCTGAATGGCCTTTACTGTTTCATGGTCATAATTTACAAATATTTACTCAAGTATTCAGAAATTCTTTCCAAAAACAGTGTCAAAGAAAATGCAAATAATGTTATTATTAGAACTTTGAAATGATAATTACAGCAATGTGTGTATTAGTCAAGAATTCTAAAGGCTCAAATCCCCTCTGTATTGTTTAACGTATTTGCATAACATTCATGAGGGTAGCTAAATTATAAATTTCCATAACAAGGATAATGCGGGAAAGCAAAAAGAATTTGGCAGTTTCTAAGACACTCACCAAAATTTTTTTTGTCAGAGAAAAGTCCATTTATTTTCACACTTTATTCTCAACCAGATGGTTAAGCGGAAGTGAAACTGGGTTCAGAAACAAGAATTACTTCAGGGCACATGTCCTCTCCACTGTCACTAACCCCTGTTTTGCATCTCTTCCCCAAACCCATCTTTATAGTCTTTGCTGTGGTGATTAAGGAGTGTGTGTGTTTGCAGTCTTCTTACCTGCTTTAGCATTCCTTCTGATTTTTCCCTTGCTAACCTGTGAAAGTAGGCAGCATCCACTCCTTAGCCCATCCTTTCATCTATTTAATCCATGATTTCAGCCATAGATCGCCTCCAGCATTTATTTTAGAGTACATACCATGCACAAAACACTGTGCTCCTGACTGTGGAAGCCAGACGTAATGGCTCCCTAAATTCCGTGCCTCCTGTTGTTCATTCCCTGTGTTGTCTCCTCCCACAGTGAACCTGGGCTTGTCTTTTGGACCAACTGAGTTTGATAGAGGTAACCATGTGCAATTCTGAAGGCTTGGTTTTAAAGGGTATTGTGTTTTCCATCTTTTTTCCTTGGATCTCTTACTCTGGGGGAGTCAGTCAGCATGCTGTGAGGACCTTTGAGCTGTTTTGTGGAAGGGGCCATGTGATGAGGGTCTGAGGCATCTGCTCATTCCCAGCTTGTCAGCCCGGTAGGTGAGCCACCCTGGAAGTGGGTCTCCAGCCCTGCTCAAGCCTTCAGATCACTCTAGTCCCCGCTGACATCCTACTGCAACCTCATGAGCTACCTGGAGTCATAAGCATCCACCCAAATCACTCCCAAATTCTTTGTCCACAAACATTGGGAAAGACAATGAATGCTTCTTTTTATTTTAATCCACTAAGTTTTGGGGTAATTCATTATCCTGTGAAAAGATTCTTAATACTGATCATTGCCATTGTATTGTACTTCCTTCTGAAGCAGGGAAGAGTAGTATTCACATCTCAGCCATGTTCCCATCAATAATAAAGAAAGCTTAACCAAAGCTCCAGGACATAGAGATTTAGTTACAATTTGAGATTTTTGGAATTGAAAACATACAAAGATAATAAGTAGTGACTTAGATTTGTATAGCAATTTGCTATTTACTTATTGCAGTTTACAAAGTGTTTGCACACTATTTAACTATAGCCCTCTGAAAATAGCGAGGATTTCAGAGGAGCTAGTTACTAAACTTGTACTGACTATCCACCACATGCCAGTCAGTGCACTAAATACTGGGGTGGTAGCAGAGATCTAGGCTGGTAAAACCTCTCTCCTTTCACTGAAGAGGGCAGAAACCTTAAGTGATTACAAGAGTCATGCTTGCTGCCAAGGTTCAAGTACTAGTTGCTGTGAAAGCATAACATAGAGGGAAGCCAAAGTGATATGAGGTTAAAGAAAGGCTTCTCTGAAAACGCTGTAGTTCAGTTGAGATTTATAGGATTGGAGGAATTATCTAAAAAACTGTGGTAGGTGATGGAGAGGCTGGATATTAGTACATAAAGCCCTGAGTCAAGATAAAGCTGTCTCTGAGAAACTATAAGAAGTCAGAGACGGATGGAATAGGACAAGGAAAGGGACAAATGGTGCTCGATGATGCTGAGAAGTAGGCAGAGGCCAGCTCTTCGTCACCTTAGACCATGTAGTACCACTTGCTTGTAAGAGTTAAGGGGAACAGCTTAAAATGTAAAGCTGTGTGTGGCTGAAGTAAAACTTGAAAAAATTTTTTGGAAGTATAATTGATTTACAATGTCCTGCCAATTTGGACTAAAACTTGGACAAAGATTTTCTTTCTACCCCTTTTATTTTATAGTGTTTACTATTTCTTTATTACAGTATCCTGGATAGTTGGAGAGCAAACAACCAAATACTTTCTTCAAAAGGGAGGAAGGAAACTAAGATTCAGTGAAAACAAGGAAAGATTTACCTTAAATTCTAACATCATGGTAGAGCCAAAAACTTGGATGTTGGTCTACAGCTCATGGAATTCAGACTTTGCGACTCAAAATTCATAATCTAGTTCATTTTATGCGCTTGATTTCACTTGATCCACATGGCTGTTCCACCTGATCCCTGGAAGCATCTTTAATGTGTTTTGCAGAAGATATATCCAAAGTTGGCTGTTAGAAAACCTGAAGGCTTGTCCAGCTACGGTCAGCCTTGTCTAATCCCTTGGGGGTCACTAGAAGAGAGTGGGGCATTTGTCAGCCTTGCATTCTCATGGCTTCAATACCTACAGAGTGTAGAAGTAATGTATTTATATTAAAAAAATGACTTAGGTATTTGTCATCAGGAGCAGTAAGTAGAGACAGCCAGGAAGAATCTATGCTATTCCACAGCCGCTTTGGGTAAGAACTAAAAAACGTAAAATGGGAGTTGGCTGCTAGTTAAGGAGTACAAATTAGGCTGAATCCCTGTAGCCTGTTTCACTGGGGGAGGGGGACTCAAGGATACGGACTGGACTTAGGACCTTTCACATAAGAGAACAGAAAGAAAGTGCATAAGAGTTCCCAAGCACTCTAGAGAATGAGTGTGGGTGAAAAGTAGTGCTGATTAAATATGGGCTTATGAGTTCTCTTGTGGCACAGTGATATAAGGATCCAGCGCTGTCCCTGCAGCAGCTCTGGTTGCTGCTGTGGTGAGGGTTCAGTTCCTGGCCTGGGAACTTCCGCATGCTGCGGGCACAGCCAAATTTTTTTTTTAAATGTGGGGTTAGAGGACACAGTTACAGGCTGTTATTATTAAATTTTAGGCTTTCACCTTCTATGACACCTTGAAAGATTGAAAGGACAAAGAAGGAGAGAAAGAGAGCTTTACGTGGGGTCTTGCATTTAACTAACATCCACGGATTTATTTCTGGCAGGAAAAGATTAGGAAGCCAAGGATTTCTGAAATGCTAACCAGAAACTGCTTCCTAGGTAAGGAGAAACTATTACTTTCTTTGGAGATTATGGGACTGAGAATAGGAGAGAGGCTGATCCTTGGAAAATTGCAAAGCTGCTGAAGAGGCAGCAGCTGAACATATTTTCCTTTTATTTTTGAATGTTGTGATGTCTGAAGAAAAAGATATCAGTTATAGTACCGCCTGGCAGTGATCCAGCCAAACCTCTGGATAGCTTAGAATTCTGATGATTGGCATTCGAGTGAAGTTCCCTGACATCCAAGCTGAATCTGCTCTATTCATGCAGGCTGATTTGTGTTGGTCATTTTTTTTTTCCTTCTTGTGGGGAGGGAGAGAGGAGGCTGTATGTGATACGGGGCCCTATTAGGCTTCGCAACACATTTTGTTCCTTCTGGACCATTTAGGGAAACTCCTTCAAGCTTTAGTCCTAACAGCAGTGAAATATTTTATGTTCTGGCACTTGGCAGATGGAGTTATTCTTATTTTCTTAACTTTTTCCTTTATATTTCGACGTGTTCGTTTGTTTAACCTAACCAACAGTCTACCCGGTCCTCTAGGGTTTCTGATTATATCTTCACCTCCGAGAAATGCCAGACCCTTGAGCAGGAAAAGGAGCTGTGCTCAAGGACCAAATGGAACTCACCTTCTACCTCTACAATCAATTTTTGGTCTAACATCATAGGATGCTCCAAATTTATGAGATTTTCTCTACAGAGGAGTTAGGATAGAAGAGGAGAAAGCAAATATTTTGTGATTTTTCTCTTCTCATTTCCTTTTTTTCTTCCTTCTTTTTAATAAATATTTATTAAAGACACGCATGTATCAAGCATTAGGCAAAACAATGATAAACATGATCTGCTAGAGGCCGCACAAGCTTAGAGTATAAAAGGAAACAGATATGAAATACATCATTACCATCTAGTGTATTAAGAGCCATAACAGGAAATTGTAGGAAGCTGAAGGACAAAGCTGTGACACCCAGTTTATTTGGGGGGAAAGTCAGGAAGGGGTCAAAAAAGTTTCCATAAAGAAATGCCTTTTAAGCTAAGTAATAGTGAGTCGAGTGAAATGAAGAGCTAGGCAGAATGTTCTAAGCAGGCAGGGCAGTTAAGTTGAAAAGATCCAGAATAGAGAGATGATACATTTTAAATGGATTCAAGAGATTCAAAGAGGATTCAAGAGAAGTTCATGCCAGTTGGGTGGCCTTTGGTGATCATGATGTTGTGAGAGAGGATGTTACTAAGAGTGGGATGGGGATATTGAGAAATGGCAGTGGAAAGAGAAGCAGGGCCAGTCCATGAAGAGCACAGAAGCCATCTTTAAGAAGCTCTTCAAGTGGGGGCTAGAGGCTATACTTACCCATAAGGGTGCTAAGAGGACTCCTGCACTGACTTCGACATTGTCTCCTAATACCCAGGTTCACTATGACTTCACAGAGGGAGTACAGAGACCTGGCATTCACAGAGTACTTACTGTATTGCCAGGCATTGTGCAGTGGATCATAGGCTCTGGCATCAAAGTATCTGAGTTTGAATCCTGGTGCTGCTATTTATCGGTCATGTGGCCTTGGACAAGTGACATGACTTCTCCATGCATGGAACTTCCTTATCTCTATGTAAAGCTTGGATACTAACAGTACCTATACCATATGATGTTGTGAATTTTAAGATCGGTGTCCAATAGATTCTAAGCATTCAATGCATGTTTGAAATAGTTACTGTTATTATTATCCCCATTTTACAGATGGAGAGATGGGGCCGCAAAGGGTTTTAGTTGTGTGTTATACAACACTTAGAAAAAGAATTGGGGTTTGCATTATTCTGGTGAAGGATGCTGATCTCCCTTTTTCTGAGAAGGCATTGAACCAAGGAATAGAAGAGCAAGCCCAGGGGAGTCCAGAGCAGCAAGTGAAATGACAGTGGTTCCCAGTCATTTGCCAGATGACTGGGTCTTGAGACCTGACAAAGTATGAGGAGGCAGGTAGCCCCATCCCATTCTTTCTTCCTCTCCTTTAGGGACTCCTCTAAGAGGTGGTGGAGATGAAGTTTTTCCTGCTACGTAGCCTGGACACAGATCTCGTGCAGAGGTGAGGTGTTCGAGGTTAATAGAGTGTTAGGAACCAGGGGATCATGCTCCGCTCCTGCCCCTCTTCCATTTGATCTAAGTGTCTTATATCTAAGAAGCATTAAGTCTCAAATCAGTTCTGTGAATCTGTTTTCATTCTCACCCTCAATCTGGCAGTGTAATATGCTTTGGCTGGACTGATTTATTTCAAGAAGCAGCTTTTGTGTTTTAAAAATAAAAGGATGAGTATGCACTGCATATGTTGGAGCATTTGCAATTAGTTGGTGTTACTCTCTTAAGAGATTGGGAAGGGAAAGCAGACTGCCAGCCTTGGCAATCTTTTCAGATTCTTTTTCATGCCAATTTACAATTTGTGACAGTGCCATGCTTTTATCAGGAGGTTTTTTTTGAGCTTTGGAAATTACTACTTCTTGACTTGACCAGGTAAATGCTTGCCTGGAGTCATAAAACTCTTTCTTCTTCAAATATCTTCCCATGGGGATGTTTAGGATAATAACTGAGGAAGCTCTCTGTGGAATAGGCATTGTCACATTACCAGTTATTGTGCAAGAATTTGGCATAGAGTTTCCTATAGTAATAGAGAAATACAGTGACAGAGAAAGTTTGAATGGATGCACCCTATCTTAGTTGTTTAGATAAGAATGGAATGGAACTAGTTGACTAAAATAAAATTTCAATCCCCAAACTATAAGGAACCTGATACATTGAAAATTCTGATCCCAAAACACTGTGTTTGGAAAGCTGTACTACAACTCCAGAAGGTGAGAATGGAAGGGGAGAAAATTGTGGAGGGAGAAAATTGTGAATTGTAGCTTTAAGAATTAAATTTTGATTTCAAAGAGTAGATAGTTTAGTTTGGATTTCAGGCTTGATTTGTAGAAACATAGTTAATGGAATCCCATGTCATATGCCAGAGTCTAATTGCTAGAATGCAATTATGGCTATGGTGTCTGAGAGAAAATGAAGTCCCTGAGTTCTGGGATGGCCTGAGACGATTCCAAAGACGATATAAATTTTGTTTACTCTTGGAAAGTGAATCAAGAAAGAATATGACCAAAAATTCCAGCACTAGGAATGGCATGTTAAGAGAATAATCAATAGATATATATTGAGCAAAAAGCCTTATATTCTATAAAATAAGTTGGAAATTTGTCTTAGAATAAAGTAGTGATTTTTAAATCTTTTTTTAACCTTTAGCATCTCTCTTGGAATAGTCCCATGGTCTTTCCTTGGGTTGGATTTTTTCCCTTGTTTTTATGCATTCACATGGAAGCAATGTCTGACAGGTCTGGGATAAAATATGTCAACTGATTTGAGTTGAGAATTTTAATTAAGACTTTGAAGGAAAAAATAAAATACCATATAATAATGTATCCCTTAGAAAAAAGATCATTGTCGGCATTACATAAATAATGAGTAATTTTCTATCAATATATAAATAGGTGGATAGATAATTGATCAGTACTCAGAAATAATTTATAAAAATGGGATCATACTGTACATGATTTAAAAATTATATTCCTTATTATTTTGATTGATGTATAGTTTCAAAACAGAAGCATTTACATGTCGGAGAATTTTTTTAATAATGATTTTTTTTTTGTTATAGCTGACTTACAGTGTTCTGTCAATTTTCTACTGCACAGCAAGTTGACCCAGTCACACATACATGTATACATTTTTTTTTCTCACATTATCATGCTTCATCTCAAGTGACCAGACATAGTTCCCAGTGCTACTCAGCAGGATTCCATTGCTTATCCATTCCAAAGGCAATAGTTTGCACCTGTTAACCCTAAATTCTCAGTGCCTCCCACTCCCTCCCCCTCCTTCTTGGCAACCACAATTCTGTTCTCCATGTCCATGTGTTTCTTTTCTGTGGAAGGGCTCATTTGTGCCATATATTAGACTCCAGATATAAGTGAAATCATATGGTATTTGTCTCTTTCTGACTTTACTTAGAATGAGAGTCTCTAGTTCCATCCATGTTGCTGCAAATGACATTAGTTTGTTCTTTTTTATGGCTGAGTAGTATTCCATTTTGTATATGTACCACCTCTTCTTAATCCAGTCATCTGTCAATGGACATTTGGGTTGTTTCCGTGTCTTGGCTATTGTGAACAGTGATGCAGTGAACATGCAGGTGCATGTGTCTTTTTCAAGGAAAATTTTGTCTGGATATATGCGCAAAAGTGGGATTGCCGAGTCACACTGTAGTTCTATATATAGTCTTCTAAGCTACCTTCATACTGCTTTCCATAGTGGTTGTACCAATTTACATTCCCACCAACAGTGCAGGAGGGTTCCCTTTTGTCCACACCCCCTCCAGCATTTGTTGTTTGTGGACTTATTAATGATGGCCATTCTGACTGGTGTGAGGTGGTACCTCATAGTAGTTTTGATTTGCATTTCTCTAATAATCAGTGATGTTGAACGTTTTTCATGTGCTTGTTGGCCATCTGTATATCTTCTTTGGAGAAATATATATTCAGGTCTTTTGCCCATTTTTCAATTGGGTTGTTGGCTTTTTTTTGCTGTTGAGTTGTATAAGCTGTTTGTATATTTTAGAGATGAAGTCCTTGTCAGTTGCATTGTTTGAAACTATTTTCTCCCATTCTGTAAGTTATCCTTTTTTTTTTTTTTTAATGCTTTCCTTTGCTGTGCAAAAGCTTGTCAGTTTGATTAGGTCCCATTGGTTTATTTTTGCTTTTATTTCTGTTGCTTTGTGTGACTGTACATGTCAGAGAATTCAAAATGACATTTCTTTTCATTGGCTAGTCATATCTCAGATTCTACATTCCTCATAAAATTTAATACATATATGGGATTTATTTCTATAATTGCTGGGAGATCCTTCATTTTTTTTTTCTTCCTTTTTAGGGCCGTGCCAGAGGCATATGGAAGTTTCCAAGCTGGGAGTTTAATCGGAGCTGCAGCTGCTGGCCTATGCCACAGCAACAGGAATGCTGAATCTCAGCCATATCTGTTACCTACATGGCAGCTCGTGGCAATGCAGGATCCTTAACCCACTGAGTAAGGCCAGGGATTGGATCTGCAACCTCATGGACATTAGTCGTATTCTTAACTTGCTGAGCCACAATAGGGACTTTATGGGATCCTTCATTTTTAATTTTCTGGGTTTGCACATGAAATTCCAGTTCTTATCCACAGTGGTGCATTTATTCAAAATGAATTCTTAAAATTTTGTTTAAAATATTGTATTGATTGACACTCTTGGGTTCAAATAGTGGGAACATAACTTGAAATAACTCAGAAAAGACAGAATTTACTGGAACTATACTGGAACACCTAATGTAAAACAGGACATGGGAACCTGGGTTCTGGGACAGGAGGAAATAAGGAATTGAATACCTGCTTCTCTCTGTATGTTGGCCTCCTCTTGTACTGTAGAATGTATACCCACAGGTAGGAGAATAAGGCTGCTCAAGGCTCCCAGGCCTGATATCCTTCCTGTAGCCTTCCAGAGAATGACTGACTCTCTTCCCTTAGTTCTAGACTGAAACCTTGTCTGATTGGTTTGTCTTGGTTTAGATGCCCAATCAATTTTGAATGGGGTCCCCTGGCACATGCATGGCAATTGGGAGTCTGTGTCTGTGTATCTCGTGTGTTACAAGATGAGCAAGCTGGGTAACCACTCTCCTTTAACTGACATCAGATATATTTATAGAACTAAACTTGGTTTAAAGTATTGAGCAAAGGGGAGGGGCAGTTAAAATGCTATTTTGAGATCATAAAAGTTCAGAGCATTCCAGTTCTTCACTGTTTATAATTATAGAAATAATGTTGATAAATATACAGTTTATTTGCATGCATGCTACCATCTTGCTTTTTTAAAATCCCTTTACATATTAGCATTATGTAGAAATTCATGGGAAGAATACCTAGACTATTCATATTTGTAATTTAGAACTTAGTGTTGAGTCGTTATCAGTGCAGCAAAAAAGATTCTCAGCAAGTCTCTGGTAGGATATAGTTTGCCTGCCGTCACACCTGGATAACTGACCTTTAGAAAAAGAAAATTTAACTTCTAAAATATTTTCCCTCTGCTCTGGGCTGTGGGAAGTAGACTATAGATGAATAGTCAAAAAGGGAGACTAATCTTAAAGTATCAGATGAGAGCAGATGCCTAAAATAGAATCTGGGAATCAGAGAATTAGAGGTGGAGCTGAACTATCTTTGTTTGGCAGGCCTGGCCACATCTATTATATTAAACCATAGGGTGTAAGTTTAAGATCAGAACTTCAGGAAATTGTAATTTTTTATGGATGCAGTATTGGTTCTCAGAGTGTAACTATCCACAGGGAGAAAGTAGCTGTGCTCACCAGTAGCCAGAAGAAGACAGCAGAGGATTATGCAGGTGAAATTTTGCTAAAGACAGGAGATGGTGGAAGAGTGGTTTCTGGGGGAGGAGACACCAGACAGAGGACCAGGATCAGCTCCTACTCAAAACGTGAGGGTGAAAAGATCAGCTTTGGACATTGGACTTCAGAGAAAGGAGATAACATCTTGGGTCACATAAACAGGACATGTCAATGAGTCAGAAAAAGGAGAAAAATGATCATCTAAAAAGAAGTTGGTGCATAAGTATTAAATCTTAAACCAAATGTGAAACTGAGGCTGGCTGGTAACTGTTAAAGAATCTGTTCATGGAAAGGACAAACATATTGGATGGCAGGGCTGGCATTCCAGCTGTACTATATATATACTAGCCACTTATGTCTATTGAGCGTCATTACAATTGAGTAGTATAAAAATTTGGTTCCTATTGCACTAGTCACATTTTAAGTGCTCAGTAGCCAAAGCTAGAGGCTATTATTTTGGATAGCACAGGTATAGAACATTTCTATCATAGCAGCAAGTTCTAATGGACAGAACTGAGAGACTCTGACAATGCCAGTAAGCATGAAGGCTTGACCTGGCATTTATGGCATCATTTTTTCTTTTCATAATTGGAGACTGGCCATGTTGGAAGACAGCTTGGATCCTAACACTAAAATGTCATTTTAGGGCCACTGAGACTTGACATGTAGCATCACTAGAGAGGCAAATACTGGGGAGGGTTTAGATATGTAACTCTGCATCCAGAGTCCTCCACTTCTTACTTCCAATAAAGTCCAGGCCCCTCTGCAGACCACCAGGAAAGGATCTGTGTTAGTTATGGTTAGCCAAACCCTGGAGCGAGCCCCTTTGCTTCCAATCAAGGCTGCACTTAAGCCTTTAGAAAACAGTTGATGAGTTAAACTGCTTTTACATGTTCCCCCACTTCCCAATGGAAATTCTTCCTGTGTCTGGTTGGGATTTAGTGGCAAAATCAGATCCTTCACCAAAGGCAGATAGACCTCTCTTTTCCTATATAGGTAGCTCCTGTCCTGTTCCAAGAATGCAGGTGTTTAAGATTCTGAGACTAAAGTCACATATTTTCTTGTAAAAACTTAATGTGTTCATGATGGGGATGGGGTATGGAAGATGTTTAAAAAAAATGGATTCTGTGTTTCACTTTTTGGGAACATCAATGCTTTGATTTGGTATATTTATTTTAGCTTTGATCTTCCTTGCCCTCATCAATGACTTTCCTAGGGATATAAACCTCTTTTTACAGTAATTGACTCCAATTTTGTTGAAATCATGAGTAATTTGCATATGTATACTTATTTTATTTTTGCTAGATTTTGCTCTTTTTTTTAAAGGGCCTTGAGGAAGAATGTCAGGACAGCTCATGGAAACTGATTCTCTCATTGCCTGCACTGTTGCTATTTTTAACTCAACTTTTTTCTTAAATTGCAGCAGCTTTCTGAGGCTATTAGGCTACTATTCAATTAAGTATTGCTTCTGTACACAATGGCACCCCAAGAGCTTTAAAGTACTCGTGCAGTTTCAGAAATGTTTAATTTGCTGCCGGGGACTAGCTTAGTTCAGAATGGCATGGGGAAAGCAAAAAAGGGAGAAAACAGGATAGTATTTCTCACATGTAAGGATACTAAGGAAATTTAATAAGAACTATGAGAGGTAACATTTGTTGCGCTCTCACCATGAGATGAGAATTGTGTGTTTTATCTTAACTGACCTCGAGAACGACTTGGGGAGGGTAATATTATTATTCCAGTTTTGCTTTTGAGGAAACTGAGGCTTGAAGAGATAGAGTAATTTACCTACCCAGTGACACAGAGCTAGTGAGTAATTTAGGACTTGTTTTCAAACTGATTCCAGAAACCACATTTTTAACCATCATTTTTTTCTTAGTTGATTGAAATGACTAAGATGGTACTGAACACATCCTGTACTTTCTCAAACATGTTTTTTATCGAATTGGACTGAAAACACACTACTTCTCCTGATTGCCTTTTGAAGTTCTAATAATGCTTTAAGATCTAGATTAATTCTCATTTCTTCAAGAGCACTTTTCACATTGCTCCAGCCAAATTCACATTTTCCTCCTCTCTTAATCCTATAACATTTTATGCTTCCGTTATTATCATTTTCAAAGTCAGCCTTGTATTAGAATTTTGTGTCTATCCTGTGATCTGCTAGAGAGTCAGTACTTTAGGCTGTAAAAGTTATATCTCTGTGGTATCTAGAATAGTTCTTGAATATAGCATACTTTTGTTGTTGATGATTTTGAAAGTTTGCTAACAACTATTGAACATTGTATTTTTCTGATTCTGACTAAAAGAAAAATAAAAGGGCTTTTTTTTTCATAGTACTTTCAGTTGCACTTCTTTATCTTTGAGGACAGGTTGTCCTTGAAAAGTAACTTCCAGGGTTATAAGCATTTATTCACCAGATACTATTTGTCACTTTCCAGCCTTTAGGAGCTGGGCTTATATGTTGACAGAGACAGATTATATCACTTTTCTTTTGGAGTTAGAATATAATGAAGGGGACAGATAATAATCAGCGAGTTACTCCCTAAATATATAATTATAAATGTGCTGTGAATGAAACAAAGGAGATGCTAAGATCGAGTGACTGAGGAAGTGACACTTAAGGGGAGACCTGGTGGGTGGGAAGGAGAGAGGCTGGGATGAGCAGAGGGAAGGATGTCATGAGCAGATGAAACATCACGTGTGAGAGTCCCGAGGTAGAAAAGAGCTTGATGGTTGAGTCTCCATCCACTCAAATGTTAGGGAACTGATTACACAACAGTTCTCCATCACATGTGCATGACAGGCTCTATATTTGTGTGGTTATAGATAGCTTAGACGATGCCACTATTTCCATTTAAAAACATAAGCTTTAATGTTACTTAATGGGTAACTCATGA
Organism: Catagonus wagneri; assembly: GCA_004024745.2. NCBI lineage: Eukaryota > Metazoa > Chordata > Mammalia > Artiodactyla > Tayassuidae > Catagonus > Catagonus wagneri. The sequence continues at coordinate 1,885,892 of PVHT020000174.1, read as the reverse complement.
TTTTTAGCCTTGTTTACCTTTGCTTTGTCAACTAATGACTTACTGATCAAACTATGCAGTACACTGTGCATTCTGAATTTTAAAAGTTTTTAATTATGTGTTATGTTGAATGTACCACTGTGAGTGGGCATTATGACTTTTTGCAGTGATATTTCCTCAGTAAATCTCTCCAGTAATAAAAAGGTTGTTTTTTGAAGTTGTACATTTGGTTCAAATTATAGTTTCTTACAAAACAATTGTAACATTTACTATTTATTGAATGCTTATATGCTAGGTTCTGTGTTAACTATTTCATGCTTATTATTTCTTTTAATTCTCTACAACAAAAGTATTGGCACATTTTCTGTAAAGTGCCAGACAGAAAATATTTTAGAGGAGTTCCTGTTTGTGGTGCAGCGGAAACAAATCTGACTAGGAACCGTGAGGTCACGGGTTTGATCCCTGGCCTTGCTCAATGGGTTAAGAATCTGGCATTGCTATGAGCTGTGGTATAGGTTACAGATGCGGCTCAGATCTGATGTTGCTGTGGCTGTGATATTGGCTGGCAACTGTAGCTTCAATTTGACCCCTAGCCTGGGACCCTCCATACGCCACAAGCACGGCCTGAAAAAAAAGTGCAAAAATAAAGGAAAGAAAGAAAGAAAGAAAGAAAATATTTTAGGCTCTACAGGACACATTTGCAGCTATTCAGCTTTGCTGTTTTAGCTGAAAAGAAGCCATACACAATTTGTAAATAAATGGCTCTGTCTGGCTGAGTTATAATAAAACTGTGTTTCTGGACCCTGAAACTTCGATTTTATAGATTTTAAAAATATTTTAAAATATTCTTTAAAAAACTGATTTAACCACTAAAAATGTGAAAATTGTTCTTAGCTCATAGCTCACAGGAAAACAGGCTGGGGCAGAATTTGGCCCATGGGCTATAGCTTGCCTAACCCAGCCCTGACTGCCCACATTTAACTGACAAGGAAGGTAAGATTGGTGAGAAGTAATTTATAGCCGGCATTGGATCCGAAGTCTGGTAGAGTCCATGTTTTTAACCCAAATGTCTCATAGCATTAACAATTCTGTTAGGTTCATGGAATGATTTCCTAATTGTTACTGGTATGTAAGTCCCGTTCCCCATCCAGATTGCATATTTCTCATAGGAAGGAACCCTTTTGTCTATTTGTCTTATTTCTCTCTACAGCAATGATGGGTTTGCAACAGACATTCAAAAGTGGCTTAACTGTCCTTCAAATAGTTTTTCTGAAAGTGACTCAGAACTGTAGGATTCTGGGGAATACGTACAATCGTATTTCTATGGCCAGTATAATTTAGTCCCTTAAAATGCTGCCCTGAAGACTGATTAGAAATATGATTAGGGCTCAGCAGAAACGAATCCCACTAGTATCCATGAGAACGTGGGTTCGTTCCCTGGCTTTGCTCAGTGGGTTAAGGATCTGGTGTTGCCGTGAGGTGTGGTGTAGATCACAGACTCAGTTTAGATCTGGGGTTGCTGTGGAGTAGCCTGGTAGCTGTAGCTCCGATTCGACCCTTAGCCTGGGAACTTTCATATGCCATGGGTGCGGCCCTAAAAAAGCAAAAAGCAAAAAGCAAAAAAAAAAAAAAAGAAATATGATTGATTAAATTCTAGCTGCAACTCTCATGTCACATTAGTAGACTTAGTGTCATTTTATCAGTTTTTACATGCAAATCTTGTAAAACACAAAAAAGTTGATTTCTCTTCCTTTGTGGAATAAATTCCCCTTTAGTCTTCTAAGCCATGGGGGATTTTTTTAATTTCTTGTTTTGAAATTGTGCCTGTGGAGTCAATTAAAGGCAAATGTAAGAGCTTTTAAATCCTAAAAAAATGAGTAATTAAAAGGAAAACTCTTGAAAGTACTTGTAATCATTAAGTAATATGCAGGTAGATAGTCTGTCTTGCTGTCTTGCTGTTTGTCTGTCTCTCTCTTTTTCATCTCTCTCCCTAGTTTCTTAAATGTAAAATTCATATGTGACAAAGTTGTCATAGGGATGTATTTACATCTAGAATATAGTTGATTGTTTTACCAATGGGAACTGTGTCACTTCGTATGTGAATTACAGGCTGAGATGTAAGTTAAAGCACTGGTTAGGAGGCATTTGTTATAGATTGAGAGACCTAAAATATATTTAACTGAGGTATTGGTAAAAAGTATATTTAAAGCAGATATACAATATATCACACGTCAGAATACATATCTTTTACAAACATTTCAGTTTAGGATAAACTTTTAAGATGTCAGCTTAAAAGTGTGTGGGTGGATACAGTGTTTCAAAATTCTTTTGGAGGTAAGATAGCAACAAATTTTAAAGTACACTGGTTTAGGCAATTTCTTTTAAAGGGTTCCTCTGAGACTGGGCTTCTTCAAGAGCACTACTGATTCTCTGCCTTTAGAGGTATATGTTTTACTGTACTGCCCTCTCCACCTCCACATTTGCTTCAATGGTAAATGGAAACATAAGAGGGTAAAAATAAAACGATGTGGACACAAGCTATGGTAGTTTTGAAATAAGTCTCTTTCACTTTCTAGTATTCTTAGGAAAAGAAATTGTTTTTTGATGTTTGCTTGGATAGGAACATGAAAGGGCTGTTTTGAAGTTTCATATATTTCAGACATGTAGAAGTATGTCATTGTCAAAAATGTTAAACAGCTGAGAAGATAACTGCCTTGAACAGCTGGAGAAGGGAGTTAACAACACTCAGTTTAGAAGTCTGGAAACAGAGAAAGCATATTCTCTTAAGTACAGTATACCTCAGCAGTATAGATGCATAGTCTATGTGCCTATAAAGAAGACAGTCAAGTTTAAAAATATGTTCCTCTTTGCTTGTTTGTGGTGCAAGGCTTTGAGAAAAATAAATAGAGTAGGTTCTGACCTCTGCACCTGTTTCTACAAATGATAGCAAGGACTAAAGTGAAAAGAAATAAAGTTTGACCTTAGTGGAGTCTTCTCAGGAAGAGTTGGTGGCAACAGAACCCTGGTGTCCCCAAAGAATCAATGCTGCTTCAGTTCACACTTTAAAACTTAAACCAATTACTGTCTTGTGGAGGCACAGCCTTTTCATTAGGTTTTCATGGGGAATAAACTTCCTGAATTTGGTCAGGCTGAGTATGTATTTCCATTAATTAGAAAGGCAAGAAGCAAAGAAGCCAAAACATGAGCTAGCCTAGCCAAGACTCAAGGGTTCAAGAACTGGGCTAAAAGCTACCTAGTTTAACACAAACCAACTTTTAACTTATATACCATTACGTAGAATTTCAAGGTCACTCTGGTGGATTATTTGGCCTCGATTTTTAAATTGCAACATTATCACCATCTTCTTAGAAACACACTTTTATCTGTAGTGATAGTAAAGCTTTTTGTGGTCTAAAAATGCAGTGTAACCAAATAATAAATAATTAAACATTTGATTTTAAGAATTTAGGCTTATCTCATTTTCAGAAACTCCAGTACAAGAAAATATAAAATAAGACAAAAAAATGCAGATTTAAAAGACTGTGTTAATTGGATTTTGAAAAGTTTAAAATGTGATTAGATTTACAAATAATAATTTGTTTTTGGCTTGAGGGGAAAAAGAAGAATGTTAAAGTCCTATTTACCACAAGTTGAAAAGCTGAAAAATGACAACCACAGGGAAATAATTTTGTGAACTTTTTAAAGTCTTTGTTGTTGTTGTTATTATTATTATTATTATTATTATTATTATTATTATTATTATTATTATTTTGCTTTCTAGGGCCACAGCTGTGGCATATGAAAGTTCCCAGGCTAAGGGTCAAATCGGAGCTATAGCTGCAGGCCTACACCACAGCCACAGCAATACAGGCTCTGAGCAATGTCTGCAGCCTACATCACAGCTCATAGCAACTCCAGATCCTTAACCCACTGAGCGAGGCCAGGGATCGAACCCACAACCTCATGGTTACTAGTCAGATTAGTTTCTGCTGTGTCACAATGACAACTCCCTAAAATTTTTAAAAATATATGTACCTGGGGAGTTCATAGTTTAGTCTACATTGAAATATTTTAAATATTGAATTTACAAATTGGTAGTTGGATATATGATATTGACTTAATTTGGTAAATATTTCTTTGGAGGTTGTTTAGTAAAATTCAATTTCTAAGGCTGGAACTTTCCACGATTTATGAAGGTATAACTCACTTCTACAGATTCTAGACTGTATTTGAGCTTAGTTTTTTTGTTGCTGTTGTTTGTGTTTTTTGAGTGGGCTGTTTTTCTTTTGGATTTTAAAGTTCACGTCCTAAGGAAAGATCATTGAACAAAGACTACCCTTACCAGCACTTCTAATATCATGTATCCTTTTGTGGCTCAATTTTACAATATGTTGTCTATTCCTAAAAGGTTATTATGAGGACAGATAAGTAATAGATTCAGTGATTTTAAGTTACTTGGAATAATTAGTTTATAAATTAATATTGTATTAGCTTTCAAAACTTAAAAATCTTTGTATATGTTTGACATGTCTATGTTGTGCATATCACAGAAAAGACAAATGGTCTTTATATGTACTCAAACATTGCATATGTATTTTTTTCTTCTGGGGATCTCGTTCTATTCCTTTGATACAATGATATAAAATTAGGTAAGGTTAAGAACTAGTTAAACTGTGTATTTTTTCCAAGGTGAGCAGTGAAGCCGAGATTGGGAAACTATTTCCTGCTAAATAAGTAAGTAAGTTCATTAGCTCTCTCTAACCTACCTGGGGAAGCTCTATTCAGAACAGAAAAGATAGATTGGATAAAAATAAGACCCTAGAAAGGATGAATGTGCTGGAGAATCAAATTTTGAAAGACATAGAATAGCAGTACCCAAAGGAATTGATGAAGACATGTAGGTATTAGGGCTCTTGAAAGAATGTTTTCTGCTTAAATGGCTCACAGAATCTAGCATCTACCACTACCAAGAGTGTTTCTATTGGAATGAATTTGACTATTATTTCTTTCCTTCAGTCTACACAGTCCAGTTCAACTCTTATGTCTAGATCTTTACCACGTGTCCACTAGAACTGAAATATGAGTGCCAATGACTTTTCGGTCTGACAAATAACATTCATTAAACATTGGTTATACCCTACAGAAATCTGATTTTCTAATCCTTAAACCAACTCTCTAATGTATATATTGTCCTGATCTTCATTTTACAGTTGAAGGCACTGAGAAGTTAGGTAAAGAGTGGTGCCAGGATTTGAAGTCAGGAAGCTCCAGAGCCCATGTTTCTCATCACTGCTTTTACTTCAAGCACTTGAAGAACTCACTGCTTTGTAGAGGAGAACAGAAAACATATGCTCATAATATGATGGTAGGGTAAATGCAGTCCAAGAACTGTATACAAGATGCAGGAACACTACAAAAAAGGGACTGCTAATATTGCTTATGGGGTAGTTTTGTAGAAAGAATTTGCAAAGTCAGTGACACCTAGAAAAGGTATTGAGGATAAAGAGAAGCTTTCCAAGTGGGGATGCTTTTCATAACTGAGGGAGGAGTATATGCTAATACAAGAGCCCTGGCATAACAAGGTAAGTTTGTGTAACTACAGGTAGTTCCGTAATGGTAAATGTTAAATGAGGCTAGAGGGGGTGTAGAGACCAGGAGGAAAGAATAAAGGGATTGGCCACAAACAGGAGAGATGTGTCTTTGCAGCCAGAGTGAGGGACATTAGCCATCAAAGGGTCAGATTTGTTAATTTGCTGATGGCTTAGGTGGACACATCTGTGGTGGGCAGATAGGATGGGTGAGTTCAGAGACCAGTTAGGGGACGATTGTAAGAATCTAGACAAAGGAAATACCACTTCTGAGGCAGGCAGACCGATGGGTGGTGGAGCTTTTGCGGTAGAGAATACAAGAGCAAGAGCCTCCTCCCCCACTTTCCCTCACTTTCTCACTGGGGAAGATTATGAGTTTGGTTGTACAATTACTAGTTGAGTCACTTTGGTAATATTTTGATTTTCCTTTTTGTTTAGAATTTCCTTTAATGCACATTTTAATATGCAAGTAATATTCTAAATACAGTAGCCCCCCCACCCCCCCGCCTCCCATCCTTGGTTTTGTTTTCCTTGGTTTCACTTAACCCATCATCAACTGCAGTCTGAAAATATTAAATGGAAAATTCCAGAAATAAACAGTTCATAAGTTTTAAATTGTGCACATTCTGAGTAGTGTGAAATCTTGGACCTTCCTGCTCCATCCTACCTGGGACACGAATCATCACTTTACCCAGGGTATCCTACCTGTTGGTCACTTATTAGCCCTCTGGGTTCCCAGCTGGACCATCTCAGTAGGATGGTGCTTGTGTTCAAGCAAACCTTATTTCACTTAACAGTGGCCCCAAAGCACAAAAGTAGTGATACTGACAATTCTGATATGTCAAAGAGAAGCTACAAAGTGTTTCCTTTAAGTGAAAACGTGAAAGTTCTTAACTTAATAAGGAAAGGAAAAAATTGTTTGCTGAGATTACTAAAATCCATGGTAAGGAAGAATATTCTATTCCGAAATGTTGAAGAAGGAAAGAGAACTTCATGCTAGTTTTGCTCTCACACCTCCAACAGCAAATGTTATGTCCACAGTGCATGGTTTGTGCTTAGTTAAGATAGAAAACTTAACATTTATTGCATATCTTATTGCACTGAATTTGTACATTAAGATATTTTGAGAGATAAAGAAACCACAGTTACATAACTCATATTACAGTATATTGTTATAATTTTTCATGTTATTATTAGTTACTGTTATTGCTCATTTACTGTGTCTAATTTACAACTGAACTCCATCATAGGTACGTATGTACAGGAAAACGTAATACATGTAGCATTCAGTACTATCTGCGGTTTCAGCCATCCACTGGGTATCTTGGAACTTACTCCCCATGGATAGAGGGGGCTACTGAATTGACTCTGAACGATCTGTTTTGTGGGGACAGATACTCAGGGGAGCCAGTGATAAAAATCAAACAGCCTCTCTCTATTTGCACATCCAGACTTCAGAGCTGGCTTGAAAAGAATCAGAACAGTCTGAGTAAATGCCTCCAGCTCTGCTACTACATTCAGATCCAAGATATAAAAGGAGAGGACAGGGAGGAGTGAGTAGCCGCTATAACCTTTATATTTGGCAACATGCCTTCCTAGTTGAAGACCTGTCCTTCTTTAGCTGCTGTTAATGCTGATTATACGGAAGATTGCACAACACTTCACTTTGGACTGGCCAATTGAGATGCCCTTTTAGGATACAAGTGGCATTACCAAATTGGTCAATTCCCAGATCAATGCAAATCCTAGAGTTCTTTTGCTGCAGACAGTGGTCCTATCATTTCAGTGCAGTCAATTAGCAGAGGTGATATTAAAATGTCCAGCTCTGTGATAGAAAGCAAATAGGCTTTGGATGATTAATATCATGTGTTCCTTCTTTGCTGTAGTGAAAGGCATTAGGATTTGAATCCTGCCCACGCTCACTGTATAGAGCATATGTCATTCTCTCCATCTTTATTGCTATTCATATTGAGGTCAATTATGAGCTGCTGTTTAATGTCACCATGAAATTGTTCAATTATTTTCTCTCAGCATCTAAGCAGCTATCCTCAAAGGGATTTAGGAGGAGTGGTATTAAAACTGAGGAATTCTTAGGGAGCCGGTAGCCCTAGTTGGTTCTCCTTTTGTGATTCATCCCTTCTCAATTATGAGATCCCAAATCCCTGATAAGTTGTTAATAAATAACTGAGTATTCAATCTCCTCTTTGGTTAATACTGGAGAAAATAGACATACTTCCTTTCCTTGGTGGTGGTCATAATTAAAACAAAACAGAGAAGCTGTTATCTTTTTCTGGAGCCCCAAGCTTATTTTTATTCCTAAATAGGGACTTTTCTTTTTGCATTTTAATGTTGAAATGTATGAGAGAGATAAAGACATTTTTTTTCTCCACAGTGAATTACAAGTATCTTTGCACAATGCCAGCCTGGGTTTGTTGTTTTTAGTTTACAAATAAAATGCTCTTGGATCTCCATTATTATTGTCATGATTTACAGGGAGATGCACAGAAAAATATTTTGATAAGGAAACAAATATCAATGCTTACCAAGAAATATCTCATGTTCAAGTTATTCCTTTTTTCTCTGTAGCCTAGTTTGGATCTTCTGAAGTTAGCTCAATTGATCCTCATCATCTTATGCCTACTCTTGACTCTGGAATTTGATTATCTCTATAGCAATGCAAAACCAGCAAAGTGTGTTTTTGAGGTATTTCAATCACTTTCTTTGTATATCCAAAACATTATATGTAAGGTATTTTGGGATGAAAGGGAATAACTGAATGAATCAGCCAAGGACCCTCTTTCAAGGAGTTTGTGGTGTAACCTGGGCAGTACACGTGTATAGGGCTAACTCTAATACAGGGCAGAATGAGCTAAAAGCTACAAGAGGAGCAAACAAAAGGCTGTGGGAGAACAAAGGAATGGTTCTCAAAGAGAAGATGACTTGCTGGAAGTTGAAACTTGAGAATGAGGAGACATCGTAAGGCAGCATGGGGTTGAGCTTTCAGGCCAAGGAACTGCCCTAGCAGTCAGAAATATCATATTCTATGATTTCATCTTCTTTCCCTGCCACTGCTTTTGCCCTGCCACTTTCCCTGCCACTGCTTTTGCCCTGGCCTTCTGGGTTCTTCTCTTTCCTATTTTTGTACCCCTCGTCCAGTCTCATTCATTTTTATCTCATTCTCAGTATTGCTACATAAGAAGCTTTATAACTCACTAGTTTCATCCTGTCTTCCCTGCTAGATAAGTACCACAGAATTCCATTGCCCCCCAAATAAAGCCTGAGATTCCTGTCCCATGTTCTGGTATGTACCTATATCTGACATTTCATGTCTTTCTGCACTCTATGTCAGGATCACCTATTTGGCAAGCATATATTTGCGCCTATTTGTCTTCTGCCTTTAGTGCCTTGCTCTCTCATCTGCCTGTCAGATACTAAGTTCAATCACACCTATCTCTGTTATAATTAGAGCTCAACACCTGGTTTATTCAACTAGTACTGCAGGCCAGTGGAGTGGAAGAAGTAGCAATTTAAAATGGTGGTTAACCAATATTTTTCTTACCTAGTTGTGCCCATCATGTGGTAGGGATTATTTTTTAGGGGCCGTGAGAGATTATTGGTATTAATTGGTAAACAGAATTTCCAGCTTTAATGATTATTTATGTATTTTTTAGTCATTTTATAATAGTGAAGTAGATAGAAGAATAGGTTAATTTTGAAAAAATAGCTTAAGAAATGAACGGACAAAAAAGTGAGGGAGCAAGAAATATCTGAGGGGAATATTAGTGGTAAGAGATAAAAAGGCACAGTGGAGGGTGTTTTCTAACATCCTCACATCCTTTACTAAGAAAATATGTATTTATGTGATCTTGGTCTTCACAGGAAAAGTTGAATTCATTCATTCAGTAGTTATTGAAAAAAGACCAATTGTAATACACTGGCACATGCTTGCTCTGGGGCCTCTGCCTGCTTTTTTTTTTTTTTTTCTCCCTGTGTTGACGCTTTTAATGGATCCTGGTAAACCTTTGCACTGATTTAGAGGAACCATGTAAAAAGCTAATTTGGAAACCAGCTCAGAGGATTTTGCAAGCCTCAGTTTATTTCCTCTTTATGCTTCAGCTCAGCCAGTGCTTGACCCAGGTGGCTTCTTTTGGCTTTGGCTCTCCTTTCTGATGTATTTAGGCCTGGTTAGAAGGCATCCAACTGCATTCCTGTGCCATTCATTTGACAGGTGGGACGTCCATTGTTCTGACCTGAACTGGCTCACCAATTATGCTTTCTGGACCTGCAGCAACTTCTAAGCTCTGTCTGCCCAGGGCGGGGTGGGTTGATCAGACAGTTGTTCAGAGCAGCTTTGTGGATTATGTGGACTGACCAACCAGACTTAAGTCAATTTTAGGCCATTTGCCTTTATTGTATCTTCTCTCCACTCTACTTAGGATTTATGTTTGACCCTTGGTTAGAGAAGATGCTTATGTAATGTGACCATCATCCCTCCTTTTTGGGTGTTTCTTTTTTAAAAAAATCACACTTTAAAAATAATCAAACTTCTTTTATATTATATAAATTTTAATCTACTATGGTATTTGGTCATAGGGGAACCAGACTAAAAAGACGTAAAAATTTCTTTCAAAATGACTTCTTAAAACATTAAGGTGGTATGAGAAAAAGCATGCATATATATATATAACAGGATCAGTATGCTGTACAGCAGAAATTAACATAACACTGTAAATCAACTACACTCTAAATAAAAAAAGAACTAAAATGATGGCCATCAAAGTGTTGTATCCAGTGACCTGAAATTACCAAGGTTCTCACTGTGTGATACCCATTTTTCAGGATGATTTCTTTCAGAGTTCTATTTACTGTTTTCCTTTTTCGCTCCAAGCGGACAGACAGCAAGTAATATTGTACCAGGAAAAGTAAGTAATGCTGATCCTTGTCTTCACCAATGTTGTATCTAGATTGTCTTTTATTAAAAATGGGGACTAAACCCTTTAAATAATGCCCACTTTGGTGCTTTTTTTTTTTTTTTTTTTTTTTTTTTTTTTTTTTTTTTTTTTTTTTTTTTT
>PVHT020000174.1:1766963-1874253 GCA_004024745.2 Catagonus wagneri | reverse complement strand
CTAGGGGTCTAATTGGAGCTGTGGCCACTGGCCTGCGCCGCAGCCACAGCAACGCAGGATCCGAGCCGCGTCTGCAACCTACACCACAGCTCACGGCAACGCCGGATCGTTAACCCACTGAGCAAGGGCAGGGATCGAACCCGCAACCTCATGGTTCCCAGTCGGATTCGTTAACCACTGCGCCACGACGGGAACTCCCGGGACTAAACCCTTTAAAGGGACATCTAGTCACCCTGGAATATATCATGTCAGGACTTGATCCCTGAAACCCAGGAAGTCACTATGCCCTTGTGCTTATCTGATGCCTTCCTGCTTTGTGCTGAGAAACTCTTTCATTTCCCAGATTTGTGATCCAACTCGTTCTTTTTCCTGTAACTCAAGAATTCACAGTGCTATTCTAGGACCAGACTGCAGGATATTCGGGAAAGTGCCATCATTTGCTGGCTGCTAGAAATATTTGGCTTTAGATCAGTTTCAGTAAAAGTTCTGACCAAAGACCAATGGCTGCATTTTGGCTTAATCAATACTGAAAGTTAAATACTTTTATGGTTTTAGAATTTTTTTTTTGCCTTCAACCTCATTTATATAAAAGTAATAATAAATATTATATTTATGTTGACGAATATAGCATATCAGAAAAGTATACAACTTGGTTTAAGAAATACAGCCAGTATTCATGTTCATCATAGAACATTTAGAAAGTATCAATGAGGTAAGTTATTATCACTTGTTATCATTCAAAAATACCTCTTTTGTGAATATTTCAGTATATGTTCTTTAAGTCGTTTCTCTTCATATTTAAAATGGTCCAAAAATGTTTTCCAAAATTTTGTTTCAGAGCCAGAGTTCTGATCCAATTACGGTTTATCTCAAGAATCTTTACCTGCCTTCCTTTGCCTGTGGAAAGACTCAGCTTCCTTGTTCCACCTTTTAAGACCCCTCATGGCTTTCTGACTGTTTCCCTTAAACCTTCAGTCCTGTCCTCTGGTCTCAGTCATTTAAATAGGTGCTGCTATGGGTATGTGGTCCATTTGTCTTGTATGCTCTTCCCCATCATTATCCATCTTGCTAAGCCTGTTTAAATCCTCCTTCCCTTAAAATGTCCTGGTAAGAATCAATGCCTTTCTTCACTCTGTTTCAGAACTCATTTCTATTAAGCATCTCTCTCAGTCAGTCTTACTTTAGGTCTATGTTTGAAGGTCTGCTTTCTCCACTAGATTTTAAGTCTAGATTTTATCATTCTCATAATTTGTTGTCATGACTTGTTTATTGTCAGTTTTTTCCACTCTCCCATAATCCAAATAAAGACATAGCTCCAACATCATGTTGTCTGTGAGAGTAGAGACTCAGCAATATTTGAGTCCTGTTTATCCTTGTGTCATTTGCAGCTCCTAGCATCGTGCTTAGAATGTGATAATGCCTAAGAGATACTGGTTGAATTAAATTATATGTTATTGACCACAAATAAGGAGCATGCATGGTTCCAACACCAAAGGGCTGAGACTTGTCCAAATTCTTTGGAACATTTTCAAAGGAAATAAGCTCATTACTTTGAAACTTATTCAGGAGTATAAAGCATTTTGAATAGAAATACATTAAGTAAATATTATTCCAGGCAGCTGTGGGTATTGCAGGGTGTTCTTATTGACCTCAGTAGCCACTATAAACTTTTGAGATATTATTGCTCTTACTATTTTTATTTCTGTTCAGCTGGCCACATCATCAAGACTAGATCAATAATTGTGTCATCAGGTACATTTTAGGCAAAGCACCACCTATTTAGTTAAGAAGACCACTCAAGTCTGCCTTCATCATTTCCAGTTTTATTGGTCATTTTTGTCACTTGCTTAGCTGTTCCACAATTCATGGTACTTTTTTCAGATTTTACCTATTATATTTAGAATTATCTTTCTGAGTCTACTTTTGGGTAGAAAATGATTTCACTTTTAGTTGCTCTCTAAGTGACATTGAAAGATACATATTTTTCTCACCCTTTCTAGGATCCTAATAGGAAATAGTACTTTTTATTTTCTATCACAGTGTTCAGTCTCCTAAGTCCTTTTTCCTTTAATTGTTGTTTTTTTTAAATTAAAAAGTCATGCCTGGTTATATTTTTTCTTATTCATCATTCTTTTTTCATTTACTTTCTGGAAAAACTAATTGAGAAAAGTTAATCTTCAGAGCTGTCTTAAAAAAATTCTTATTGAAGTCTCTTCTTTTGCATTCTTTAAAATGAACGCCCTAAATCATTGTTCTCTCATTGGACAAATGCAATGATGATACAGTGTTAGTATTAGCAAAAGTTTGTGTTATTGAGAAAAAAATGAATATAGTGTGAGGGTTCTGTTCCTTCTTCTAAAGACTGAACTGGCATCTGCTTTCAATGTTAGTGGAATTTTCTGGGCCTGGATTATATGCTATTTAATAAATTCTTGATTTTTATATAATAAAGAATGATTCATATTCAGTTGTTATAAAACACCATGCATTTTTAAAAAATGTCTGTTGATTCAACATCCTCTGCAGCCATTTCTAATGTCCTGGTCCTTTAATGTCCACTTGTCTTCTAAAGTATTGCTGGATCACTTACAATATACTCAAACTGAAGTGGACTCTCAGAGGGGCATAAATGGATTGTAAGAAGTTACAATTAGAAAACTTTTCATCTGCAGTTTTTTCTTTTAGTTGCACTATTCTTGCTTTCTTACTATATGCTTGCCTTTTCCTTTTCATAGCAGTCTGCTTTTTTCTCACATTTACCTGGTTAAAATTGTCTTATGCAAAAGGAGCTTTGAAACCTTCAGTATTCAAAAATATAACTTTCAGTCAAGGTTTACGCTTCATGTTTATAATTTTTCCTTTGCATTTTGGAACCTCTAGTATTATATATATATATTTATATATATATGCACATATATATAATTTATATATATGGTGATAAAACACACATCTTTGGAGTGTGTGTGTATCCTATTTGTGATTGGAATTTATTATTTATTTATTTTTTATTTTTAAATTTTTTTTGTCTTTTGTCTTTTTAGGGCCACACCCACGGCATGTGGAGGTTCCCAGGCTAAGGGTCTAACAGAGCTACAGCTGCCGGCCTATGCCACAGCCTCAGCAAAGCCAGATCCGAGCCACATCTGTGACCTACACCACAGCTCATGGCAATGCCAGATCCTTAACCCACTGAGTGAGGCCAGGGATCAAACCCGCAACCTCATGGTTCCCAGTCAGATTCATTTCCTCTGCACCATGACGGGAACTCTGTGATTGGAATTTATATTGAATACTTTTTTAATAATGATTTTTAGTTTTTCCATTATAACTGGTTTACAGTGTTATGTAAATTTTCTACTGTACAGCAAGGTGACCTAGTCACCCATACATGTATACATTCTTTAGATGTGGTATATAATTAATACTTTTTAAAAGCTGTTATACTCAGGTTCTAATATGGTAATGGACTACTGTTGACAATAGCACAATCAAATATCAAATATCAGTCTTTGGCTTGTGAATACAAATTTCTAACAAATGTGTGTGTGGCTGATCAAAATGCTTACATTAGAAGTCTGTAGTTTAAAATAAGCCTAACCCTACTTACTCATGACATAAAAGAGAAATATAGGTTTCTTCTAAATAATTTAAATTACATGAAGATAATAACATACTTGTCATTTTTTACCATTTTAGATTGATACTTAAATGTCACAACATTGTACATCACTGCTAAATCTTGGAACTGCATAGCATATGCCATATTTATTTTTAGGGCTTTACGCTTGTACTCTATGGTTTGAAATCATACAAAGTGAGTTTATTCAATTCATTCTTAATTACTGGATTCTAATAGAACTGTTTAAGGAATGCCTCATCTTTGGTGTGAGGGAGATGAAAGGTGATATAAAAATTCAATATTGCGGGATAGCTTCTATGTAATTTTGGCTCAGTGAAATGCCAGTTGGGAAATGGCAAAGGCTAATACTCAACAGATGGCAAAGTCCTAAAACCTATAATAATGGTTGCAGTTATTTTCATTACTGTCATTTGATGGCACATACAATAGTGTGAAAAGGCTTGAACTGGGTAATCACAGTAAATATACTCAAAGGGACCAGATGCATTTCAAACAATCAAAACGGTGATGGATATTCAGGCCGAGTGCCACTTTTGCACACATTCTAGGTGCAATTTATTGCTAGGAATTAGAAGCAACATTACTTGTCACAGAGAGGAGCTCCATTTCCTCTTTTAGTAATAACAAGTAACAAAAATTGACATCTGTTGTAACACAGACAGATTATTCCACATCCTTTATGATTGTGTGTCATTACCATGCATATAAATTTAGTTTGCAGATGTTCAACGTCAGAGATCAAAATGCCAATTTTTCCCACAAAGGAGTTGCAATGGATACCGAAAACCTAAGCACTTTTGGAAATAGAGAAGCTAAATCTTTTAGAGAGAGGACAATGGCAATAAAATGAGATTAGGAAGGAAGAGCATCAAAAGCATCAGAAAAGGATGTTCAGAAGATCTTAATATTTTTATCACCAGTTCTGTAAAAGTACTTATTCTTAATTTTAATCTCCAGTGACTGTAGTTTGAGATCTTTCTTATTTTCTTCAGTACAATGCCTAAAATGAGGCCATATTTTTTTTCCTTGAAAGACAGAATCTGCCATTCTAGGACATTAATTGGATCATCATTGAATATTTATAATTCTTCCTGTGTCTACTATGTAAAAATAGTTCTTGGTGGTTGTCCGTGAGAGCAGGGTAGCAATGACCTACAATGATGCTGTTAAACATGGTACAACCAACAACCTTACCTTTACAAGTGTACTTTTCTGTACTCCACTCATCATCACCATTTGTTTCATATATATTTTACTGTAATAATTTTAGGAAGTCTACAGAAAATGAGAAAGAAGGTTTTTATATTTTGAGGTACAATATAAAATAAGAATACAAAAATAATTACATTTTATGGAAAACACTTTTCCCTTTCCCTACCCTCAAGCAACTTCAAACCATAAACAACTTCAACCAAAGGAAAGAAACTCAAGTCACTTATTTTAACAATATCGTCCCTGCTTCAAAGGCACTGTTAAAAACGTGGATATATTTTCCATTTGCCTCTGGGGATTTTCTACTCAATATTAAAACACTTCCCACTGTGACGTTTTTTAAACTCTCTTTCCTCTGCTGAGCTAACAACATAATGGGGATCAAGAAAACAGTTTGGGGCAAGTACAACATAAAATCTCTGCAAGGCATCAGAAACTTAAGACATGGTTTTTGACCCTCTTTTCCTGATAGGCAAAGGTATAGGAGTGCTGCCCTCTCACATTCTGCCTTTTGAAAGCTTGCTAAATGAATTGGCTCTGTTATATTTTTAAATTGGAATTATTTACGCAGGGTCCTTAGTTCAAGTCTAAGTGTATATCCTATTTGATCATTGAATATATATAGAATAGTATGTGTACATCAAGAAGTGATACTTGCTGTAATGCACGGGGAACTATATCTAATTACATGTGACAAATCCATATATGTACATGTAATCGGGTCACCACATGGTGCAGTTGGAAAACCTGACAGAAATCTGTAAACCAGCTATAATGCAAAAAAAAAAAAAAAAAAAAAAAAAGAAGTGATACTGATGACAATATTTGAAGAACATATGAGGTCATAGTGTTGGTAGGAAACTGATTACATGAAGAGAACATGTAGGTCCTTGGAATACTGAAGATCTGCTTTCTTTTTCTTAGATATTTTTCTGTCTCGAGAAGCAGAATGCTATTTTCAATGATTATTTTCTTGTGTTTGTTTTTCGGATATAATCTGCTTTAAGTAAATTTAATAATCTGAAGACATTTTATTGAACAATTTTACTTAGAGTGTTGATTCTGGTTTCTTCTGGGACCAAGAAGCGTAAAGATATAGTAAATATTAATAAAATTAATTCAAAGAAGTTTGAACCTGAGCGATGTGAAATCACACTGGGTCGCTTTAAATTTAGTAAAAATGATTGGCCTGTCTATAATTAATACAGTACTTGTATGTATTATTGCTTAAATAGGTATTTAAATTTTACATGCTCTGAATAAGTTTAGCTTAAATGAATTAAAAGCACAATTTAATTAGGACCAATGAGTTGCTGAAAGAACGCATTTTGCTTCGTACTTTGCCTGGATAGTGTCTCTCTTTACAGTAGTCATTTACCAGTGACAAATAAAAAAGTCAATAAAGTCTTGTTTCCATCAGCTAGACTAATGAACTTCATTAGTTGATCATGTTATCAGTATAATTACTACATACTACATTTTGCCCTTGGTTATTAATGCAATAGACTTCTGCAACTTATTCTTAGGAAAACTGCCTAGGAAGACAAGAACTCAGTTTAACTCTGGAAATAACCCTGGCTCTTTTCTTTCCTCTTGTTTTAAGCTTTCAGTTTGTGGCATTTTTGTTATAACAACCTGAAGAAACAAGAACAGATTTCTTACTTTAATTGTTAACCATGATAGATTAACTGGTTAGCTTAGCAAGGAGGATATGACCTCAGGGATAAATGGGAGGCTCAGAAGTCACCATGTTCCTCAGGACAAACTCTCAAAAATGTAATCAGATTTGTATTACAACAATAGAAAGGAGGGTAGTGGCAAGGAAGGGGCAAAAATGGAGAGAGAGAAGTAGAATTAAAATACGGAAATCGGAGTCAACTATCTATGTGAAAAAGCCTTTTCTGGTACCTTTAAAATGTATGGGGGAACCACCTGGCTAGCTCAGTCAGTAGAGCATGAGACTCTTAAAATGTGTGGGGGTGGGGCGGGGGGACAGTTCCCGTCACGGCGCAGTGGAAATGAATCTGACTAGGAACCATGAGGTTGCAGGTTTGATCCCTGGCCTCACTCAATGGATTAAGGATCCGGCGTTGCCATGAGCTGTGGTGTAGGTTGCAGACACGGCTCGGATCCTGGGGTTGCTGTGGCGTAGGCTGGCGGCTACAGCTCTGATTGAACCTCTAGCCTGAGAACCTCCATATGCCTAAAAAGACAAAAGCAAAAAAAAAAGAAAAATATGGGGTTAGTTCCTGTCATGGGCTAGCAGTAACGAATCTGAACACAGCTAATATCCGTGAAGATTCAGTTTCCATCCTTGGCCTCGCTCAGTGGGTTAAGGATCTGACGTTGCTGTGAACTGTGGTGTAGCTTGCAGATGTGGCTCAGATCTGACATTGCTGTGGCTGTGGCTGTGGCTGTGGCTGTGGTGTGGGTAGACTCTGATTCGACCCCTAGCCTGGGAACTTCCATAAGCTCTACATGTGGCCCTAAAAAGGAAAAAAAATGGGGGTTTGGATTTGGTCTTTTTTGATATACCACTTTGAAAACTTGGAATTGTTTTCATGTAGTACACATTACTAATGACAAAACTACCCTCCAAAAAAACTACCACAAACTTCAGATAAAATGAATCCTAAAAAAAAATGTTTGTGATGTGATATGAATGACAAGTGATTACCAATAATTTTAATAATTTACATATAAATCCAATGAGTCATAGTTTTCAATTGATAGTTACACTAGGGGAGTTTTGGATCACCTTTAAAAATCACTTTGAGTGGGTGCAGCCTTAAAATGAGAGCCAGAGAAACATGTAGATATAATTTTGTTAATTTTTATTTTATTTAAATTTATTTATGTATAATTGCATATGCAGAATTTAACCATATATCAGTCTCAGGCTTTCTAACCTTTCTGGGAACAGCTGATGTCCACACTAGCTAAGTCAGGAAAAGCTTATAAACAATACATCTAAGCAACTAAAAAAACCCGAAAACATCATTTCTGATGATTCTTCAACCCTTTACTCTAAAACTGGGGCAGACATCATAAGAGCTTGAAAGTTCCTCTATACTCTGTGGATGGAGAATTTAACAATTAGGAAAGATTCTAAAAATTGTCAATGGGAGGAAGAAGAAAGAAGCACAAGCCTTAGCTAATTCACAGAATTGCCTCCAATAGCAGAAGCTGATGGCATGCAAACAGATCTTGTGGGTGGGTGGGTAGGGGAGAGATTGTGACAGCAATACTTTGAGATACTCTCAGCGGAGCTTAAAAGTGAAGATATTTCACAGTCCAAAGTACATTTTTATTGATGACTATTTTTGGACATTTATCTTTGAACTAATATTCCAAAGGAAAGTCCTTATCACACATGTAATCCTCCATTGTGTACCTGGATTTTAGTAGTCTCATGATTTTATATGAGCAAAGAATGAGCTCATCATGATACAATTTCTGTGAAGCACTCACAGCTGTTTTTTCTATTAGTTCATCATAACAAGGCTGTAGATTTCCGATTTTGCAGTTCTAAGGGAGAACTATAATTGTCTTTTACTTTGTGCTGGGTAAAGGAAAAACATTTTTGCAGTTAAAATAAAGGAGGATGTTTACCATTAAGACTTTCAAATTCCTTGGTGAGAAAGGCACTACGTTATTAAAATTTACTTGTTTGATTTAGAAGTATTTCTGTTGGGCATGGTAAGAGTTTTGAAGCTTAATATTGATTTACTTGCTTGCTAGAGTGATAGCTTTGAAGAAATCATAACATGTTACTTTAATATTGTGAGGAGAGGAACTAGAGTAAGGGCTTATAGGATCAGTAAAGAGAAACTTTCCTTAACTTGTAATTTCATAAGCATTCCAATGCTACCCCATTAGATCTATAAAAGTACTGACTGGGACAATTTTGCCAAGAGTAAATTAATAGGCATTTATATCTTTTAGGTTATAAAGAAACTTATTCAGTTCTGTAGGCTGATTAATAACTCTTGCATTCACTTCTGTTATAGTTCAAAGGGAATATTTAAAATAGTCTATGTTTATGTCTTGATTTTTAAATTTTAGATTACTGCTTTTTTGTTAATGTGCTGTCTTCGCAGTGCGTTTCATTCATTTATCAAATCCTTTTCCTAGTCTGGAATCATTAACCTTGCTTTGTAGATAAAGAGACACAGAGGTCAGCAGTCTTGGCAAGTGTTTTGTCCACTCACTGCTTTTGCTGATGGAAGATAAAAGTATTGGGGAAAAAAAATACAACTTTCATTCCTTGTTTACCTTTCCAAAAGTTAGGTCACAATTATGCACCAGGGAACTATATGCTGCGGTGAAACTGCATAAACTGAATAAACCAAAATAAAGATGATCAGTGTGCTGCCAAATTACAGATATATGTATGATTTTACCTGTAGTTATATAGATATGTATCTACATTTATATAATAACATGTTTGAGTTTTCATGTCTCTACTACCTTTTATTTGTTTGGGTGGTTAAGGGCAGATGATCCTGAGTTTTCCTTGGTATATAGATTTCAGAGGCTTTTTTCCATCATCTGTTTATTAGTTTTACATCCTAACTTTAATAATTATAGTTGTGTTTTAAAGTATATGCTTGCACATTTGTTTTTTAGCCATATAAGCTCCATTTTCAATACTGGCAAATTCAGTAACTCGAAAGCTTTCAAGCATAGTCTGTCGTCCAGGGCTTTCATGGTGCCTGTCAACAAAGAGAATCTCTGGGCTCACTCAATTTGCAAACATCTGGAGAAAAATAATGTGATAATTAGGAGGCAACATGGGTTCATCAAAAACAAATTATGCCAAACTAACTTAATTTCTTTCTTTGATTTCTTAACAAGCTGAGAGGGAACACAGTGGTATTTTTATTATAGAAAGGCATTTGATGTAGCTTCTAAACATTCTTAAAAGACCTAGGGAAAATACAAATGAGGTAAAATGACTGGCTAATGTAGGATATCTTTGTAAAAAGGAATAAGTGACCATTATTTATGTTTGTTTTAATGTATAATTAGGAGAGACTTTTGAGTAAACTTAATTTTATTAAATATAACTTTATTAGGTATCTTAAGCTTTTGACTTTGATGTATATATTTTATTTCTCATCTTTTTGTTGTTTTAAAAAATCACCTTCATTGAGGTGCAATTTATACAAAAAATGCAAACACTTTAAGTGTATGTACAATTTTGTGAGCTTTGACAAATGCAAGCACTTGTGTAACCATTGACATAATCAAGTAGAAAATTTTCATCATTCCCTAAAGTTCCCTCAATTTCTTTTATGGTCAATCCATCCATCCCAGGGCATCATTTGCCCTGTTTCTACAAATTAGTATTTCCTTATTTATTTTTTGTCTTTTTAGGGCTGCACCCGTGGCATATCATACGGAGGTTCCATTCTAGGGGTCCAATTGAAGCTGTAGCCGCTGACCTACACCACAGCCACAGCAACTCAGGATCTGAGCCGTGCCTGCAACCTACACCACACCTAACGGCAATGCCAGATCCTTACCCCACTGAATGAGGCCAGGGATAGAACCCACGTTTTCATGGATACTGGTCTGGTTCCTTAACTGCTGAGCCATGACGGGAACTCTGATTCACAATTTTAAAGATTATACTCTATTTATAGTTATTATAAAATATTGGTTATATTCCCTGTTTTGTACAATATATTCTTGCAATTAATGTTATACCTAGTAGTTTGTACCCTAAATTGCCCCTCCCCCTTCCCTCTTCCCACTGGTAACCACTAGTTCACTCTATCAAGAATCTGCTTTTTTTTGTTATATTCATTAGCTTTCAGTGTTTTTTATATTCCACATATAAATGGTGTCATATAGTATTCGTCTTTCTCTGTCTGACTTATTTCACTTAGCATAATGCCCTCCAAGTCCATCCATGTTGGGTTTCGTTTTCTCCACAACCTTGCTAACATCTGTTATTTGTTTTTGTTTGATAATAGCCATTCTGACAGGTATGAGGTGATATCTCATTATGGTTTTAATTGGAATTTCCCTGATGATTATTGATCTTGAGCATCTTTTCATGTGCCTTTTGGATATCTGTTATTTCCTATTTGGAAAACTATTCCATTGTTCTGCCTGTTTTTTCAGTTGGATTCTTTTATTTTTTGATATTGAGTTATACAAAATGTTTATATATGTTCGATGGTAAATCCCTAATCTGTCATGTCATTTGCAAGTATTTTCTGCCGTTAAGTAGGTTGTCTTTTCATTTTGTGGCTGGTTCTCATTTTGTGGCTGGTTCCTTTTTCTGTGAAAAAGCTTTTAAATTTAGTTAGTTTGCATTTATTTATTTACTTATTTTGTTTTTATTTCCTTTATTTTAGGAGATGATACGAAAAAATTGCTTCTATTTTTGTCAAATAGTGTTCTGCGTATGTTTTCTGTAGGAGTTTTATAGCATCCAGTCTTACCTTTAGGTCTTTAGTCCATTTTGAGTTTATTTTGGTTCTAATTTCATTCTTTCACGTATGGCTGTCCAGTTTTTTCAGCACCATTTATTGAGGAGACTGTCTTTTATCCATTGTATATTATTGCCTCCTTTATTGTAGATTAATTGACTGTAAGTGCATGGGTTTATTTCTGGACAATCTGTTCCTTTTGTCTGTTTTCATGCCAATATCATACTGTTTTGATTACTGTAGCTTTGGTATGTTATATCTTTCCATATGTTTGTGTAATCTTCAGTTTCTATCTTCAGTGTCCTACAGTTTTCTGTGTACAGGTCTTTTGCTTCTTTAGGTTTATTCCTAGGTATTTCCTTCTTTACGATGTAATGGTAAATGGGACTGTTTCCTTGGTTTCTCTAATTTTTCATTGTTAGTGTATAGAAATGCAAGAGATTTATGTGTATTAATTTTGTATCCTGCAACTATACCGAATTCATTGGTGAGTAATAAATGCTGGCATCAGTCTAGTAATTTTCTGGTGGAATCTTTAGGATTTTCTATGTATAGTATCATAGACAGTACATCATTGCATCAAGAATATGAAGGTTATAAAAATGTGCTCTATGTTTGTCTCCTAAAATGCTGAACCAGTTTACATTCCTGCCAGCTGTTTATGAGAGAAAGTTATATATGTGTTCATATACATAAATATATATAACTATATACATACGTATTTCTGTCTCTATTTCTAACCATATCTATATGTATACATGTATTTTTTAAGAAAAAAAGAAAGTTACTCCTTGGGAAAAATAAAACTCACTGGAAATATTTAAATAATGAAAGTTTGCATAAATATTTTAGAAACTCCATGTTTCATTATGCAGCTATGATGAAGGAATTCCAAAGTATAGCCTTAAATTGACTTTTCTCCTATTTCTCTCTAAAGACATATCAAAAGGAGAGATTCATTTTGTGGCAATTATTGCTCTTATTGAATATTTTGAAGTAAGAATTTTTCTATGCCTCAAAGTGACATTAAATTATATTCTTTGTTAGCATATTAAACAAACAAAGGTTTTTTAAATGGTGTTTGAGATGAAAGATTCTGTTTTGTGCTTTAATACTGCAGCAAACACAGTTTCTTAGATCTACTGTTAGGTGGCTCTGATTTCCCATTCTCTTCCTTTTCTCCTTTTTATTTGTTGTGCCTCATTAAAATTTCAAATGAAACCATATGACACTGATTGGAATTGTTTCCATTGGGGGGCAATGTACAAACTAGACATGTTGCAGAAATTCATCTGCATTTGAACCCTGCTATTTGTTTGACACAATGGATTTTCAGAAGTGGGATTGCAGGAGCCAAATCTTTAATAAAATTGCTGTTAATGCTCCCTGCAGGAACAGGGTACATGGCAGCTAAATAGGAAGGTTTGAATTCTAAGCTCTGTAGCTTATTGACTGTTTAACTAACCTCTCTTAGGTACATTTGTTTATCTGAAAAATATAATAATATAAAATCCTAAGGCTGTTGAGAGGATTCAACAAGATAACAAATAAAGTACCTGGAATATAGTAGCCTCTCAATAAATGTTAGCTTTTACTGATATTTCTTGGTGAGCTACTCTTTCCTTAGATGGTAGGGCATAATCCTTTATATATATCCTTTGTAAAAAATCCTACTCTCTTTGACCCAAATTACTGCATTATTTTGGAGCAATTACACCAGAACTGACAAAAGACTGTTGTATCAAAATTTTTCCTCTCTCCCACTCTTTTTTCCTTCTTTCACCACTTCCTTCCTCTGTCTTCCCCTCCCCAGTATTTTTTGTGAACCAGCCTTTTTCTATACTCTGCTAGACATTGGAGAAGGTAAATGATTGGATTCCTTTCCTGAAGACCAGTGGAAGAGACAAATATTAATCAGATAATCATACAAATAAATATAAATCTGCAAGGATGCTAAGTGCTATGTAAATGACAGATATATGGTTATAAGAGCATATAGATTGGAAAGACTTCCCTAAGGAAGTTTTTGCTAAATCAGAATAAAACTCACTCTGGTTACAGTGTGGCTGTAAGCTTGGAGGGGAACAGAGTGGGTGAGGGTGGGTCAAGTAGGAGTCTGTTACAGTAGTTGTGTGTCCAAGAGATGGTGGTCACTTCAGTGGATCAGAAGAGGAATGGATGGTTTTGAGACCAGTGGTTCTCATTTGGGCCACTTATGCCTCCCAAGGTATATTTGACAATATCTGGCTATACAGAATTTTTGTCATCTCAGTTGAGTGGGGACAGGGTAATGATGTTGCTAATGGTATCTAGTGAGTAGGGACCAGGGATGCTGCAAAGCACTCAACAATGCACAGGACAGCCTCCACAAAAAATGGTCAATGGTACTGAGATTTGAGGAACTCTGTTTTAAGGGCACATGAGGTTAAAAACTCAGAACATGGCATTGGAGTAGAAATGAGGGTTCAGGAATGGCGATATTATGGGTTATTTCTAGATTTTGGCTTTATGTAACAAAGTGGATGAGAGTGTCATTCACTGAAGAATATTAATATTACTAGGTTTTTCTGCCCATATAGAATCACTGGTTTCTGTCCATTCTAGGTCCTGTCTTTTCTTTGATAGTAACAACACTAACTGAAAAGGTAGAATGGTTGGTCGGTTATGTTTGCATGTTATGGTTGGGATGTGGGCATTCGGGGATACATTTTATGACAGCAGCATGGAGGTTAGGAATGGTAATGTTTGGTTTGATATTTCCCTCCACTAACTGATGTCACTGAGTCATTAACTCTATTCACATGGCTGATATGTGTGACACTGACTCTCAAAGCAGGCAAGATCAAAATAGCCATTGAATCCACCCTTTGAGAACATTAACACTCTTCTAGAAGAATTTGGATGTCCAGCTAATGACTGACTATGTAAATTAAATATTTTATTATCCTGTTATAAAGGAGTTAAAATAACTTTTGCATACAAATTTCCTTTGTACTCCTTATGTCCTTGTATTGACAGGAAGAGGCCAATTTAGTTGTATTTTTTAATGGAACAGTATTGAAGGCAATGAGGTATTTGTGAGGCTTAAGTTTTGCTTGCAAACTAGGAGAGGGGGCTGGAAACAAGGAGTCAGGATTTGGCCTTTTGCTAATGTATTATTTTTCCCAGAAGTGTAATCACTGTATCATTCTTTCATTTTGAGGGCCTCCTGAGATTACACAAGATATTTAATTATATATATTTTTATGTTGTATCTGCATAAGAATAACTCTTTGTATTCTTTCCATGTATTGTTTTTTCTGTTTTATTTGTTTGAATTTATGCTGAACACGCTATCTGGAATTCAAGTAGTGTCTAATTATTTGTACTTCAATTGAAGTTATCTGGACTCAGTTCCTTCTCTTCTAATGCATATTTCACAGCAGGACTCTTGTAGAAGAGGACAGTTATAAAATTCAAATCTTTTCACTTTATATCTTACCATTTTTAAGCAGAGAAAGTTTAGGAGGAACAATAGAGGTGGGATCAGTGAATTCCTGTGGCATCAGCTGGTTATTTTCTCTTTTTGCAAAGTTGAGAACTTGTTGAGCTTGATTTGAGGATTGTGTCTGCTGTGGTGACATAATCCTCAATGGCATTTTGCATTTTGGAGGAGAGCTAATCTCTATTTGAAAGAAATTGGCCCTTTGTATTGTCAGCATGCCTTGTCTCCTTGCTCAGGTTGCCCTTGAAATCTTGTTTCCCTCACTTAATTTCTATAATTTGCTTCTATATTATTAATATTTGTCTCCGCTTAGAGGATGAAGATTATAATTATATATCTATTGTGAACCTTTTATTATGGTTTTGGTTAATCCTGGCCTTACTTTATGTTGCTCAGGCAAATAATGCCCGTACTCTTTTAGATATCTTTTAAAATGATGAGATCAACAGTTTATCTTGCCTGACCCTATTTGACCAACATGTGTTCATAGAGTTAGTTGTATTTACATTAAGTGACCTCATTGACCCCTATGGATTCATTTAGCTATGAAGCAAAATTAGATAATGGCATAAACTCAGTGTGAGTGTTGGAGAGATATCCCATCTCCCAACCTGTCTTTCATATGGGAAGCTGGGTCCCAGAAAATGAGAATAATGCCTCACATTTGTATAACACCCTATAATTTACAAAATACACTGATGGGCATTATCTCATGTAATTTGATGAGATGCCACTTTGTCATTCAGTCAAGAAGGTGATGATTGAAATCATGGAACTGGATGCAAGTCAGGAGTGAGGGAATATACAAAAGGGAAACTGAGAAAGATCTTGAGAAATGCCTATATTTAGGTAAGGGCAAGAAAAATTGTTGGCTACAGAGCAGACAGAGGAGGCCAAATCGGAAGTAATAGGTTGGTGTCATGGAAATATCAAGGGAACTCATGACATACAGCAGGCACTCCATAAATCTTTTTGAACAAATGAATGAATGGAGTTTTACAAAGGAGTGAAGGTTGACAGAGTAAAAAGATACAGATCAGTCAAGGACATTGAGAAGTAAAAAAGAAGGCATTTGGGATTAGAAATTAAGAAATTTAAGAGGTTATTTAAACTCAGACTAGAGATTTTTGGGAGGATATTGCAGTGGTCATTGGGGAGGCATGAATCGGCATTGAGAAGAGAAGCTGAGTTGAGGGTATCTCCTAAAGACAGCTTGGAGAGAAAAACTTGGGTTCAAGTCATGGCTCTCAGCTCGCAGAAGACTTCCCTGGCTTCAGTTTTTATTTCCCTGAAAGAGTGGTTGGGTTAAGTGATGTACAATATTTCTCCCAATACTTACATTCAGTTGGCCCTTGATTTGAGAAAAGTATGTATAGGAGTTCCCATTGTGGCTCAGCAGTAACAGAGCCCGACTAGTATCCATGACGATGCAGGTTCGATCCCTGGCCTCCTTCAGTGGGTTAAGGATCTGGCATTGCTGTGGCTGTGGTTTAGGCCAGCAGCTACAATTCCAATTCGACCTGTATCCTGGGAACTTCCATATGCAGCAGGTGCAGCCCTAAAAAGAGAAGAAAAAAAAGTATGTAGCCAGGAATGTCCTAAATTCCATGCTGTAGTGTCATTTTGAGAACCCTCTGTGTCCACAATTGTGTTGACCATTGAGACTATACGTAGAATTAGAAATATTCTACTCCCTCTTTTTTTGGCAAACTCATTGATTTATAATCAGTTATTGGAATAGTTAATACATATATCCATAAAATATTTTTATATAAACAAAATGTGACTTGGTTGAACTGGAAGAATAAGGTTTAATTTTTATTTCATTATCAAAAATTCTTTTTTTAAAGAAACCCAAAATAGGTTGATACGTATTAGTAGCTATTTCTGGTAGGAAGTTAGGGGAAGACCTACTCAGAACTCTGTACCTTTCCCTACTACATTATAAAATTTCTATATCCTATTAGGTCCAAATATGCAGAAAAATTATGCAAATGATATCATTCTGCTTAAATGGCAAACCTTGAATGATAAATGCCTTCTCTGGTCAATTAACCTCTGCCAGAGCTCTCAGTGACTGAAAGAAATGCTGTGGAACACGATCTCAAGTAGCCTATAAAATATATGAATTACAAATCTTTTGAAGAGGATAGTATTTCGTTAGAAATCTACCAACTCCTTTTAAATCTACAGCTCCCTGTTTCTCAGAACATTTACCAGAGGCTTGAGCAGAAACTGGCTCATAACCAGTTTTCTTAACAAAGCTTTCAGATCTTTGTTATCACAAAAAGAGATAAAAAGTCTGAAATCCTTCTTATGATTCAGGCATCATCTATTATCCTACAATAACGTCAAGCTAAAGATTTTTGGAGGATTTTGGCAAAGTGCAATTTTAGATTAACCCACAACATTCCATTAGATAAGTGACATAATAGGGGATTTTAAACGCTGAGTCAGAGGCCTGACCTCTAATCTTGAGATGACTGATTTTCTCTATGACCTTCAATTAGTCGCATAATCTTTCAGTTTATGAATCTGTTATCTGTGATATATGGACACTGCTTTTGTTGTTGTTGGTGGTGGTTTAGGAGTATAGGACATGCAAGGTGTTGTTATTTCTCATGTTTGGGGGAGACCCATTCTTCTTTACATTTCTGCTAAAAGACTTCTTTCTCTTTAAGCCCACCAAACTTCAGTACAGACCAAGGACGCATTAAACCTGATGAGGAATTTCCATCCTGAAAAGAGCAAGAAACTTTTGGTAAAGAAAGTTCTGGCATAGACATCATAGCGAGCATGATGCAGCATGATTGGATATGCATAGTGGGTTATACACCTCTTTGAGTCTTAGTCTCTGTTGTGACTCACAACTTTGTTGAATTTTGTAGACCATAATTTAGATATTTCAGAAGAATATAATCATTATCATGCATTTTACTTTCTTTTTGGCAACTTCTAAAACTTTCTCTACTCCAGGTGCTTCTTTCTGAAAAGGGTAACTTGCCACCCAATTTAGACCCCTTGACTCTTTCAGTTTCCTGAAGGACCTTTGGCCGAGCACTTGAGTTTCCATATTTTTCTTTTAAATGGCTCCTTACAGTGGCTTATAAAGATGGCTTAGGCACACTTTGTTAGTACTTCAAACTAATATTACACTCAAATTTGAGGCTTTAGGTCATATAAAACTAAAGTGTTCTTTAATTATCCATCTTGCAAATTAAAAATGCTACATGTGGTGCTTCATGATTTGGTTCATGAGAGTGTCCTCCATTCTTTGTACTGTCATACTCCACTCTGATTTTATGCTTTAAACTGCAAGCTAGGAGTTCCCGTCGTGGCGCGGCGGTTAACGAATCCGACTAGGAACCATGAAGTTGCGGATTTAATCCCTGCCATCGCTCAGTGGGTTAACGATCTGGTGTTGCTGTGAGCTGTGGTGTAGGTTGCAGAGGTGGCTCGGATCTGGCGTTGCTGTGGCTGTGGTGTAGGCCGGCGGCTACAGCTCCGATTAGACCCCTAGCCTGGGAAACTCCATATGCCGCGGGTGCGGCCCTAAAAAGACAAAATAAATAAATAAACTGCAAACTAGTAATTCCCCAGATGCAATACGGTGTTTTTTGTCTCCAAGCCACTATCTATGCTTCCCTTTTTCTTGGGATGCTTTTCCCACACTCTGCCTCCTGCTCATTCTATACTCCTCTGTGCAGACTTTCTTTTTTGCACTTGATCTTTCCTGACCTCATTTCCTTCCTCAACTAAGCTAATGACCTCTCAGCACATTCTCCCAGTATCCTGTAATAATTCTTAGTGTACAACTCTCATCTTGTTGATATTTGTGTTTAAAGTAGTATATCCATTAGACAGTGCTCTCCTTGAAGACAAGACTAGGATTTTCTTAATCATCATATTCTAACACATAGCTCAGTACTTGACACACAGTAAATGATTAATATGTGTTTAGATGAATTGGCCTACTTGAAAGGAAGAGTAAAGTTGTGGACTTATGCAAATTTTCATGTACACTTGGTGTCCCAGTAACTATTTTTGGGAGTAGCTGGGCACTCGTGTGTAGCTTTGGATAATATAACAGGAGAGTGCTCACTGGATAAATGAAAAGGATAAAGAACTATTTTTTAGTCTAGAAATAAAGGCCATATGTAGATATTCAAGTCTATATGGGAGAAGAAAATGGACTCGGGAGGCTGGCCACAAAGTAAGCTTCGCAATTATGCAATATACATCCTTCAGCTAATATCCCATATAAAACAAAGAAAAGACTTCTAGGCCTTCAGTGTTCCAAATTGCCATGGGAGTAGCACCATCATTCTTGGCTCTTTGAGTAGTAGGATTGCAGGGGAGAATGACCTGACACTAGTAGGCAGATTGCCAAGGGGCTAGGAGAGGTTATTGAAGCATATTATTACTGACACTGAAGAAATTATTATAGATCTTGAAGCAGGAGAATCTACCATACCATGGCAATGAGATTCATTGGTTTCCAGAGAGTTGCATTTTCACTCTCAAAAGTAGATTTTTAAAAATGATAGTCAAATGCATGTCAATGGATTAAAAAGAATAGCCATTTTAAAAGTGAAAGGGTAGGAGCTGCTAGAGAGTGAATTCAAATCCATGCTTAGCAACCAGACCAGATTTCACCCATAAAAGAAGGCTAAAGCTACAATAATAATAAAAAAAAGTCTCTTTGGTTCTCCAGAGAATACAAAGGCACACTAGAGAAAAAGAACCACTTTGAGTTCTTTAGATGAAAAGCATGGCATGGATATAAAGTATTTTTATAAAAAGAGAAAGACAAGGAAGAAGTGATGTCTAGACTGGATAGGTTATCTTGGGATATATGAGAATAATTGTCAAAGTCAAAATGAGAGAAGATCATGACAACTATAATCATTAATGTATTCAGAAGTTATCGTCATTTTTTTTATCATAATGGATATGATTTTCTTCCCTGAATCAAAGTAAGGGATGTAAAGGGAGACTATATGGATGACTTGGGAACTTGAGAATATTTCCTGAAAGGGTTTTCACAGGGAAGAGAAACGAAAAGTTGCAAATAAAAACATCACTAATGTAATACAGAGTTAGGTGTCATTTATCTTCAAAGTTTCAGTGAAATTCTACATAAGTACTTGGTTCTTAGTGATTCAGCTAAGTAGGGAACATCAAGGCACTTATGCATTGTTCCTTGAAAATTTAAGGTCAGAAGAGTCATTGTAAATAAAACACCTAAAAAAGAAAAAAATAACTCAAAACTAACAAAAGAAACTATTTTTAAAAGAGGAAAGTCAGTAGCAAAAAATTCACTTCTGGTAATATGATTAAAAGAAATTTACTAGTTAAACTAGAACTTTTATTTCCTCTGAATTAAATGATGTCTTTTTGTGTAAGTGTAAAGAAAGGGAACTATGGGGTATGTAAGAAAAGATTCTATTCATATGCCAGAAACAATGCATAGATTGTCTTCAGGGAGATGCAAGTATGTTCTTGAGTGGTACAAAAAGATTCATGGATTGGGGGCGGGGGAAAGAAATGCAAATCAATGTTTTCTGGATAAACAAAGAACCTAAATTTTGAAGTAGAAAGAATGAATTTAGCAGAGATTTGATGCCTGGTTTGAACAGACTGTGGTGTAGTTGTTATCTGCCCAGGTTATTTTATCATGGCTGCATTTTTCCTTGAAGTCAGACCCCATATGGTATGAGATGACTTACCCTTATAGATCTCAATATCGTTAGGCTAATGAGATTGGTCTAGGCCACATGCATTCTAAGTCTCAGCAAAATTTAAGACAAATCAAAGTAAAATGTTCTAATAGAGTTTTGCTATTCTTGGAAAGAAGTAAAAGAACTCAGGAGTGAATTAAAAAAAACTTCAGGTACATGGGATTCTATTTCAGAAATACTGTTGAATTATCAAAGCAATTCTAAGAAAGATGATTGCTTATTCACATTATTGTAGAGTTTTATGGCCACAGAAAGAATTTTAATCTGGTATTTATGAAAATCCAATATGGAAATACAGAATATTATACATTTGTTTCTTAAGTTTTCCTTTTATACACAGAAGTTTGCAGTTCTTAGAATTAAGAGTTTTGAAACTTATGATGCATGGACAATTGAAAATAGGTTAGTTAGTTCTGGAAAGTTTATTCGTGAACTGAGAACAACTTCTAGAAATTCTAGCCAATTTATAATTGCTAAAAGTGTTGAATCAGTAGGAGTCATAATGAATGCTTTTTGACATAAGGTTTATAATGACTTATGTGCAGTTGAGGGAGATATCATTCCATTTAAAATCTTTGGTTAGTTTCTCAGAGCTAGTTAAAAATAATGCAAACTCATTTTAACTTTGCTGTATTAAATAATATTACAAAATGTTATGTGGATAATTCATTGAAATTACTGAAATTGCTCTTTATATAGGTAGTTAATAACTACATAATATTGTCTATAAAGTAGGGGCCACTGGTGAAAAATGTTCAAATTGCTGTCCAAAGGCTGAAGTTATTATACAGTACAGAGCAACACTCAGTAATAAATGGAAGTACCATCTGCAATATATTACAAATGAGTCAATTTAAAGCTCTGTGTGGAACTCTCTAAACACAGTTGTAGCTACAGAGACACAGTGAAATAGAGAGTTTAGAAATTATCTGGTACATTTATAAGCTTAGGTAGTCATTGTGGATAATTTAAATCCTACAATACTTCTCCTTTCTTGAGAATTGGATATTCTTGGCCTGAATGTCCTATATAATAGCTTTACATTTCTATATCTCTTTGCTTGATTTGGTTGTATTGGCTTAAAAAAAAAAGGCCAAGATGGGTAGACTGGTCAGTAGTTCTTTCCCCTACATTTTACTCCTAGGTCTTAGAAAAAAAAAATATGCTATTAACTTTGTCAGAGCAACTCATGATGTAAGGCTTACTGATAGTTGTTAACTAGCATCACATTGATATAATATTCTTATAACATGTAATCAAATTCACATACAAAGTCATTCCTACTAAGAAATTTTCTAAAATGAGAGTTGGGTTAGATTCAATCTAATACCAATGAAAAGTCAGTTGAGGCATTAAAACTGTACAGTATTTTGTAATTTCTCACTGTTCTTAAGACATTTAATTCTGCGTTTTGTGCCTAGTACTGAATGTTTTTCCAAATATAATATATCCCCATGAGTGCTCTAAGATTTGACCAAAGTAAAAAACAGCAAACAAATATTTTGAGGAAGTAATACAAGCAGAACTAGACAGTTTGACAGGATACTTATAAACGCATTTTATAAGAGTAGGTAATAAATTAATGTTTTTAGTAAATTGTCATTTTACCAGCAAAAGAAATATGCCCAAACTCTTTAAAAATATTGAAATGATTTTTATGTCTTGAATTTTTCAGCTTTCTTTTTGCCTGTGATATTAATGAGCCAAAATCAAACTACTGATGATTATCCATAATGTGACTTCATTTTATTGTTTGAAAGTACAAATGCAAGGATTTTTCTCAGTATGTCATTATTAATAGAATTAGTGCTATTTCAACTTTTCACTTTCAAGTACCTTGCTTTGAGTTGCTGTTTTGTTAGTAGTTGTACATGAAGTTACCACTCACAAGCACTTTAACAATTTTCTGTCACCCCAACATTGTTACTCATAAGTTCTGTAGTTAGCATCCACAGGGCTAGGGATTACCGGATATTCCAAGTATTAACTCATTTTAATCCTATTCTGTTCTTTCCCAATGTTCCCATGGTAGAAGCAAGTTATACCTATAACTGTTGTCAGGACATGAAAATAGTAATTGTAATTTTAATGCTTTACATTATTTTAAATGTATTTGATCAAGATGGTGTTGTGTCTTTCATAGTGCAAATATCCTCCATCACTTTTCTTATAGAGGACACTTTAACACATGTGTAGGTTACAGAAATTCTTTAGTGCCCCCTGAGATATGTACAGTGCTGATAAAAAGCTAGAGACTCAGGTAAGATCTGAGATCTTTTTTCTGCCATTCGGGAAGCTGCCATCAGATAGTTGTGGCAAACTTGAAAATTGCTTCATACTTCCTTTTCTCTCTGGGGACTTAAGGATGGGGAGCAGGGATTTATTCATAACTGAAATGTTTGTCTTCTAATTAATCTGTTTATTTAAAATGAACATTTTAAATTTAGAAAATCTCTTTATGACAACTAAGCAAAGAATTTTAGTTTGAGGAAGGTTTAAAATATAAAACATCTCTTTCATGGCTTATCTGTCTCATGGCCCTCCATACTTTTTCTAAAATTGTAATATACTTCTATACTAGTGTTCTTGATCCTGTTGTCCACCTGTTTACATGTAA
The DNA here is from genome assembly GCA_004024745.2 of Catagonus wagneri. NCBI lineage: Eukaryota > Metazoa > Chordata > Mammalia > Artiodactyla > Tayassuidae > Catagonus > Catagonus wagneri. Next base: position 1,851,116 of record PVHT020000174.1, on the reverse strand, counting down.
GTCTATCCTACAGTTATGTGTCTTCAGGTCGTTTTCTCTGAAAGCCTCACTTCTGGCTACTCTGAGGCTTACCTGGGGGTGAGTGGGTTATCAGTCACTTTACGTGCTAGGCTATGATTTTTCTCACTTATACAGTTAGTGATGAACTTCTTTGTTTCCCAAATGTAGCATCTGGGACAGTGACTGGAGTATGAAAACTCTCTGTTCTTGATTCCTCATGGTTCTGAACTGGAAAGCACTCTTCTCAAAGGTGGCAGCTGTGGGACTAGCTTTCTTCTTATAAGTTAACACTACATCATCTCAACTCACCTTCAAGTCTTCTTCCTAACACAAAAAGGATTTTCCTTATGTAGAGTAGAAGGGCCCTGAAGGCTCCTAGAGATTTTCCAGTTTATTAGAAGGTTTTTAATATAGAATTTTTGGAGACATACTCTTTTTAGATGAGCATTGTAGTAGATCAAGTACCTGGTGATGAAAGGAAAACATGGCAAATATATTATGGGGAATATTCCATCACTTTGGCCATAGATGTCTGGATGATTCTTTTTCAGAAGCCATGGATTCATGTGTCTGATACGTGAAAGATTAATTAATAAAATTTTATAGACATTGCCAATGATGAATCTTTGCACTTGCACATGCAATCAAACTCACATGAATTCAATTAATAATGATGAAATTCATATAACCATAACATAATAAAATAAGAATAACAGTCGGTGAAAACTGCAATCAACCCAAGACATTCCTGTTCCTCTGACAACAAAGCTTCCTTCCCTAAAGTTGTGGGAATGTGAAAGCACATATACATTGTACCTCAGTGTTGTGCAACAACCAAATTTCTTAATAAAAATCTTAATTTAATCCTGTGAGCTGTAGTAATGAGCTGGCATTTGTTTATGAACTGGGAGCTTCAGAAGCTTTGACACATTTAATAAACCATTCAAAAGGATATTTAGTAGCCTTCGGTAATTTGTAAAAAGACGTTTCCAGCCAGTTACCCACCAGAAGTAAGGAGAAGACTTGTGATTTGTGTAGAGTCCATGGCTTATCAAGCTGGCCCTGTGCACATATCTAACAATCAGCATTTCAGTTGAACCCTCTTTTTGCAGATGGAAAGAAAATGAGGAAATGACTGACCAAGTTGTACTAAAGATAAGTATTTTTCTTTTTTAATTTGCTTAAGAATCTGAACTCTGAGGTTATATACTGGACCCAGTTTGCTTATGTATTAAAGTCTTTGCTTAAGAGCAGCTGTAAATAGGGATTTCTCCCCATAATGGAGTTGTTTATTCTAGTATAGGACAATTGTGATTGTTTGAAAGTTGAGTTGGATGGTTGGCTGAAATCTGTCTCATGGTAACTTCTATTTATTTATTTATATATTTGCTGATAATGATGAAGTTTGTTTTATTTTGCTATCACATGTCTGAGTGTTTCAGGCCTGTGACATGGCCACACCTGCAAATTTTAATTTGCAAAGTAATAAGAATGAAATTCTTTGGAGTGAATTTATTCCCAGCTATTTGTATTATAGAGATTGTCCAGAAGATTTCTTTCCAAAGAGAGCTGCCTCTTCCTCACTACGTGATTTTCCTGGAAATGGAAATTGCCCTGGAAATGACAGGATTTATATTTATTTGCTTAGCTAAAAGGAGAGCAAGCAGACACAAAGAGTTCATCTCTGGTCCAAATCTCTGATAATTTCCCCAAGACTAAGTATTGAGAACTCCAGAATTCAGAAGTTCCAGCTCCTTCACCAGGTACTTTTGAAGTACTTGAATACCTAATAATTTCTATATAGCTTTCTAACATGTGTAACAATGGCTTTTTTGCTTTCTGTCGTCAACATATTACTGGAGCACAGACGATATTTTAGTGATGTAGTTATAATGGGAATTTATTAAAATAGTGATTTGTAATCATTTTTGTTAAAAGCAGTCTAGAAGCCTTATCTGTCTGAAGCAGTCCACCAGTACACAGTTTTTAAAGAGACAACCTAAAATGCTGAATAAGATCTGCAAATTAAAAAAGGAAACCGCTATGTCACTGAGGTAGAGGGAAACTTTGAGCCTGAGTGCTATGCGCATTTCTTCAAAGGTTATGGGAATGACAGCTATTAGCAGGCTGAAGGTACAATTCTTTAAGAACTAATACAGAGCAGTCTGTGCTGCCTTTTGCCCTAACATCTCACATCACATTCCATTTAGTTTAGACAGCTACTGAACTCGAAAGAACTTCAGAGTTTCTTTCAGGTTTCTTTTTCTACCTTACTCCTTTTGGTGTTATAAATATATTAAATCTCTTGGGGGCCATTAGAATTATTCTATTAAATTCTACAAGATCTTAGTAATTGCTTTCTGGGACTCCCCTCATTATCAAGACCACTTTTAAATCTTAAAAGCAATGGCATGGTCATAGGAAAAGGAAAATAGAGATGCATCAAGATAGATAATTTGGATAAAAAACCATTGCTCAATTGTGTGTCAGAATGTTGGAAGGTGACTGTGGTGACAATAGGTATAAATACATTTGTAGTTAAATGAGTAAAAGAAAATATTAAAGGAAATAAGCATACTGTGGAAATCATTTCATTCGACTGAATTGTGGTTTGGAAGCATTTATCTTGTCTTTAACCAATGGAAAGATAAAACAACTTTTTTAACAATTAAAAAAATGGTCCAACCAAATTTAGAATTTATACAATTGCTGATTAACTGTTTTAAAATGTATATTAATTTTATCTTTTATTTATTAAAGTGTTATTCTTTCAGAGAGAGAGAGAATCCAAAGAAAAGATGCTTAAAAGTAATGCTTCTTATACCCACTGAAGGTCACTTTATTTATCCAAGGTTAAGGCTTTTCTTTCTCCCATTTATATTTTATTGAAGTTGGACTGCAGCCTGCATAGACTTTGTTTTCCTTTAAAGATACCGTTTTCTGCCTAATTGTGCCCAGCTTCATTTACACCCTGAAAAGAATTGTGTTTGAGCTTATAGACTCAGGAGACTCTTTCACTCAATAGCCAAACTCCAGCCACAGCCCTTTGGGATATTTGGGTAAATGTAAGTGAAAGCTCCTTGTGTTTGTCTCTGTGCTCCCTTTAAACAAAAGTTTAACTCAGGACACTATGGGAATATTTAAAGAAATGTATCTATAGAACTGTCTTCCAGATAAGATCTGAAAAATACTTTTTGGATTGCAAAAGTGTTCATCAGTCAGCAGAATTTCCATTAGTGCCTCTGATGTTTTCAAGACACCTTCTCCCCATATTAATAGGTACAAAACTACATCTGCCTACAGGAGATAATGACATTCCTTTAAAATTTTCCATAAAAACTCAACAGCTGAGGATTAAAAAGGAAAGGGCAAATAAAGGACAGAAAATTGATTTCACTTCCAATGGAATGCTGATTCCAATCAATTAGTATGTGGCATCGATTATAGATTAAGGGAGATGATGAGAATATGCCTGTACTCAGTGGGAAAGGATGCTGTGATTGATTTTTGATGTCGGCCATGGGCATGGAGAGCAAGTCTCATATTTAAACGTATGTTCTAATGTTGACATATTTCACCTCTAGCTTAAATTATCAACATCAGGTTGGTAAGGCCTACAATTATACTGACCTCTTTGGTTTTCTGATCTACCTCATTCATCTTCTCTTAATTTGGACTGCCTAGGCCTAAAGACTCAATTCATCAGACTCTAAGGCCATTGGATCCCTATAGTAAATGAAATGTTAGAATCTGAGTAATAATTGAAGGTTTAAGAACAGGCTATCTTTGCTTACTTGGCCCTCAAGTTCCAAAACAAGGGATGTGGCTGTGATGTTATGACCATAACCGTATTTTGTGTTATAGTTCTAGTTGAACAGCCCGGCTTCCTCTCCTTGGGAACCTTGTGCATTGCACTTCCATGTACTACTTCGGTCTACCCTCTCCCCCAGGGAACAGATGTCATATTGTCATATTTTACACAAAAACTTCCAGGACCTCTCCTTTTTTTAAAAAAACAGTTAAAATCTCTCAATAATCATGTCCCTCACACCTTATTCTCCTCATCTTGCCTGTTTCTGGGACTGACTCATTTCCTGTTCTTGCCAGTGCGGCTGGACTGTCTCAGGTTAGCCTGCTTTCACCACAGGCTGATCTGCTGCCTGATAGCTCCCTTTCATTTAGTTACTGTGCCTGTCGCCTTGTAGGCTTCTGGCTACTCTAGCCTTTATTAATTTGTGGGATGAACTCACAGTGCTTCACATGCTCTTCAGCTTCATTGAATTGGTTGCTAAAATAGAGATTGGTATTTCTGTTAGATGTGATTTAAGATAGAAAATAAATAAGGTATCTAACTGGGTACACGTATTAATAGAGGGACCTCAAGTGACATGATAGAAAGCAAATTGAAGGAATTTATTTTAAATGCGGTATTGGGTTACAAAGATTCATTGAACAAGCTCAACCCATACCTAGAATAGAAATCCCACCCTAAACTCTCAAATTAAATAAGACAAACTTCTCCAAAAAATGAAAAGCCTGCTGAAGAAAATTGAATACAAAAATGGATAAGGTGCAGATGGCCATTACTTAGAAGAGAAAATACTCCAACTTGTAGCAATGGAGATGAAGAACCTGGAGAGGAGAATGCTGATCTAGTGAAGCAGATGGTCCAAACAAACGGGAGCTGGGAAAACAAAGCAGAAAATCTGGGAGGAGAGCCAGCATCTTCAATGGACTAATAACAGAGAACAAACACCTCGGCAACCGTGTCAGACAGCTAGGAACACGAATTGGCACTACTCAGCTCATTGTCTTGGACGTATCAGAAAAAGTAGAGGGACCACCCATCTGTAGATCTTCACATCTGCAGTCTCTGGAGAGAATTAGAGTCCTCCTGGTGCCAGGAAGTCTCTTGAAGTTTGCATATAAGCCACTGGTGGTGCTATTTTTATTCATATATATCAGCAAACTAGGGAATTAGGTAAGATATTATATTAAGCAGTTATAATCTACAATGGGAAACTTTAAAGGAGAATCAGTAAAATGAATGCATGCCTTATTTAGGAATTGACTGAGGTATCGTACGTTTCACAAATAGTTATATTTTTGGATAGATAACAGATATTTTGACTTCTTAAAAGAAAAGAGAGTGAAAAAAACACGTTAAAAACTCTCTTTTTCTGCCTGTAAAGTGTTGTAAATATTAATTCAGCAAATTACTTTTTTAAAATGTTTTAGTAGTGTGACTTTAACAATGAAACCTGTAGTTAATTATATGCAATAAAATTCATAATCTAACTAGTCTTGATTGCATTATTCTTTATTCTTTGAAATTTATTTATTGCTTCTATTTTACAGTCATGACAAAGGAGTTGGATCTTTGGAGATATGGGGCTTGAATTACCCAGTAACTTGCTGTGTGACTTTGGATAAGTTAGTTAACCTCTCTGAACCTTATCTTCAGAGGGAGGCTTATAATACTTACCTCAAAAACATATTAAAACTATGAAGTTAAGTGTATATAAAGTGTTTAATATAGTTTTTGGCATGTAGCAAGCTGTCAATAAGTGAAAGATACAGTTTTTTTTTTCTGTCAGTGCTACACATACATGAAAATAACTGCATACTTATTTTAAAACTTTCATATAGACTAAAAATGATATCTTTAGTAACTAATTAATGATGGAATTAATATTTTGAGACTCTGACTTTCCTAATACTACAATATCAAACTTCAGACCTGGTTTGATTTTTTTTAAAAAAAGAGTTGTGTAATAGCTGTATTTATATAGGCAAATGGAGATATGAGGGATTATTTGGTAAATTAGACTCTATGTATGCAAATTGACTTTCATACCTTGACCCCAGATAATATGACAGAAGGCCTGAGCAATTACTTTAGATATATATTGCTAAATTTTCCTCCAAAAGATTGTACCAATTTACAATACTACCAGCAAAAAAAAAAAAAAAGGAAAGAGAGGAAGAAAGAAAAAACGCTGTTTCTCTGTCCTTTTAAATATTTGCTAATTTAGTGGCTAAAAATTATATCTAATCATTGTTTTCACAGACATTAATTATTAGTGAGCCTGAGCATCATTTTTGTATGTTATTGGCCATTTACTTAGCTTCTGTGAATTTTTGACCTTATGCTTTAAGTACATTTTTTTAGATTGTTTGCATTTTTTTATTGATTTATAGAAATTTTTAACATAGATATTGATTCATAGTGTATGTTGCAAATTTTTTATTCCTAATGTTACTTGCCTTTTAATTTTTGTTTATGTTTTATTTTAGTCCATAGACGTTATTACTGTTTATGTCAGTGTAAATCTGTTCTTTTAAGGCCTCTGAGTTTTATGTCTTGGGGAAATCTCAACTCTGCATTTAAGGAAATTTCTGTGTTTTATATACTTTTAATGTTTTAAAAATGTTATATTTTTATTTGAAACTGATTTTAATATCATATGGGGTAGAATTCTAAATTAATAATTCACCATAATATTTCCCTTTAAGAATATCCAGTTGTCCTTATGTAATTTTTGAGTAGTTTATTTTATCCCTAATTTTGTGATTTGAATATTACATCTATTAGTGTATTTGTATATTTTTGTGCCTAGGCCAACAACATAATCTTCAAATAAACATGGTTTTATAGTATGTTTTAACATAGTATGGCAAATAACATATAAAAATGATGCTCAACCTCACTAATAATTAATGCCTACGAAACGATGATATATAATTTTTATGTTTAAAAGAATTCTTTATTTTTTTGAAATGATAGTCTCATATAATTCTTTTTACATTAAATGTAGAATTCATTTATTAAATGCTATTAAAAATTATTTAGATTAGGTTAAGATTTCAATGAATTAAAAAACGAATTTCTAAAATCATAGTATTTTAATTTTTGGAGTCTTCCATATAAGAACAAAGTCTCTTTTTGCCTTTAAATATCTTTAGTTAAATTTTCTAATTTTCTTGATGTAGATCTTTAACATTTTACATAACATCTATTCCTAGGTATTTTGTAATTTTTATCATTTATAGTAAAAATGGGATCATTTTTATTATATTTCTTTTTTATTTTAAGCCATTAAAACAACTAATTTATTTAAGTAGTTATTATAAAGTAAAACATGTACAGAATTTTAACATAAAATAAAAAGTAATTATCCTTGATCTAGAAACTGATATGTTGGAGACAGTTTGTGTGGGCTTTTCTCCAGTTCTGTGTTCGGGGACAACACAGTGGTAGCTTTGAATTGGCTCTGGTGAGAGTATTTCCAACACAGAAATTGTCATATGCTACAAATCAGTGTTTTGATATTTTTCCAGAGAGAAAATTTTAATAAATTATCAACCTACTGCTCGAACAACACTACTCCAATTCCCACCCCCAGAAACTACAATTTTCAACATATTCAGCAATTTCTTCAGCTATGTGTATCTGTTTCTAAATATCATGCTTTACTGCTAAGTTTTTTTCTTCCTTTTTTGGCTATTGTTTATGGTACTTACTCCCTAGCCTAGGTGATGAGAAGTTCACTTTCTTAGACCCTCCCCCTTCTTCCCACTCCATTATAGTTACATCACATTTTAAGCCATTATTCAGGCACGTTATTATGACTACAGTTTTTCACATGAGCTTTATTACATCCTATAATTTTGTTTATTACATCCTATAATTTTGTTTCCATTCTTATATAATCTTTTCATTCCCATTCAAGTTAATAATTGTCTTACTTTTCTCAGCCTAGTTGTCTGTGAATCGCACGACAACCAAATATGTAAAATCCTTCTCAAGGAATTCAAACACAATTGTAGTTAAAGTCAGTTTTATTTCTTCCCTCTTGGAGACATTCCTTCTGGAGCTCCCATCTTCCTGTTCCATTCTTCTCCCTAGGTCTATGTGCAAGTGTTATCCTTGGGTTTTCCTTCATTCTAGGAATTCCTTTTACTCTGTCCACTGAGATTTCTTTTCCTTTTTTTTCTGGGCTATTCCTTCATTGTGAAACATTCTCAACTCAGTTAGCTTCCTTAAAATAGTGGGTGGGAGGTAGACATTTTTTGGGGGCTTTGCTGGACTAAACATATCTTTATTCTTATGTCATACTTGAGGATAGTATTCAATTAGGGAGTCATTTTTCTCTCCAACTTTTAAAGTCATTGATTTATTACCTTACATCTTTCAGCGTCGCTGCTAAAAGGTCTGATGTCATTCTCATTCCAAATATTTATAAGTCGCCTTTTAGTTCTCTCTAGAATCTTTTCAGATTTTTTTTTTTTTAATGCTGGACATTCTTAAATTAAAATGATATGCCTTCATTAGGCATTTTCCCCCTTCATTTGGTAAGGCTTTTGAGAGTGGGAGTGCATGACTGGTTCTCTTTGGAGTTTTTTCAGTTTTTTAAATTAATTACTGATAATATATAGAAAAACTTAAAAAAATGTTGTCTTTTGTTTGACCATTTGTCTTTTTTCAATTCTAAAAATTTCTCTTGGTTTTCTTGGATATTATAGGTAATCATACAATGACTTTTTCCATTTACAGTTCCATATTTCCATATTTATTCATTTTTTCTTGTCTTATTTCATTGACCAGAATAACTTAACCAATAAAGAATAGTTACTATAGTAACAGAGATCATCTTTTTTACTGATTTAAATGGGAATATTCCTAATATTATGCTATGATGTCTGGAGTTATATTTTTCTTTTTTTCTTTTTATTTATTTATTTTTGCTTTTTTGTCATTTTATTTTTTTTTATTTTTTCATTATAGCTGGTTTACAGATTTCTGTCAAAGTTTCCAACTGCACCACGTGGTGACCCGGTTACATGTACATATGTGGATTTGTCACATGTGATTAGACATAGTTACCTGTGCTATACAATTGAATCTCCTTGCTTTTCTATCACCAAAGCACTAGTTAACCCCATTCTGTCCCACTTCCCTCCCCCAACCCCTTGGCAACCACAAGTTTGTTCCCCAAGTTTGTCATTTTCTTTTCTGTTGAGAGGTTCATTTGTGCAGTATATTAGACTCTAGTTATAAGAGATATCATATGGCATCTGTCTTTCTCCTTCTGACTTGCTTCACTCAGTATGAGGGTCTCTAATTCCATCCATGTTGCTGCGAATAACGTTATTTTATCCTTTTTTATGGCTGAATAGTATTCCATCGTGTATATATACCACATCTTCCTAATCCAATCATCTGTCAATGGACATTTGGGTTGTTTCCATGTCTTGGCTATTGTGAATAGTTCTGCAGTGAACATGCATGTGCAAGTATCTTTTTCAAGGAAATTTTTGTCTGGATATATGCCCAAGAGTGGGATTGCTGGGTCATATGGTAGTTCTGTGTAGTTTTCTAAGGTACCTCCATACTGTTTTCCATAGTGGTTATACCAGCTTACATTCCCACCAACAGTGCAGGAGGGTTCCCTTTTCTCGACATCCCCTCCAGCATTTGTTGTTTGTGGACTTGTTAATGATGGCCATTCTGACTGGTGTGAGGTGGTATCTCATGGTAGTTTTGATTTGCATTTCTCTAATCATCAATGATGTTGAGCATTTTTTCATGTGCTTGTTGGCCATCTGTATATCTTCTTTGGAGAAATGTCTATTCGGGTCTTTTGCCCATTTTTCAATGGGGTTGTTGGCTTTTTTGTGGTTGAGCTGCATTAGTTGTTTGTATACTTTAGAGATTAAGCCCTTGTCAGTTGCATCATTTGAAAAAATTTTCTCCCATTCTGTAAGTTGTCTTTTAGTTGTCTTTTTGGTTTCCTTTACTATTCAAAAGCTTGTCAGCTTGATTAGGTCCCCTTGGTTTATCTTTGCTTTGATTTCTGTTGCTTTGGGAAACTGACCTGACAAAACATTTGTAAGGTTGATGTCAGAGAATGTTTTGCCAGTGTTTTCTTCCAGGAGTTTAATGGTGTCTTGTCTTATATTTAAGCCATTTTGAGTTTATTTTTGTGCACGTTGTGAGAGTTGTGTTCTAGTTTCATTGATTTGCATGCAGCTGTCCAAGTTTCCCAGCAATGCTTACTGAAAAGCCTGTCTTTCCCCCATTTTAAGTTCTTGCCTCCTTTCAAAGATCAATTGGCCTTAGGTGTCTGGGTTTATTTCTGGGTTCTCTGTTCTGTTACATTGGTCTGTATGTCTGTTTTGGTACTAGTACCACACTGTTTTGATTCCTGTGGCCCTGTAATATTGCCTGAAGTCTGGGAGAGTTACTCCTCCTGCTTGGTTTTTGTTCCTCATGATTGCTTTGGCAATTCTGGGTCTTTTGTAGTTCCATATAAATTTTTGGATTGTTTGTTCCAGTTCTGTGAAGAATGTCATGGGTAATTTGATAGGGATTGCATTGAATCTGTAGATTGCTTTGGGTAGTATGGCCGTTTTTACAGTATTAATTTTTCCAGCCCATGAGCATGGAATATCTTTCCATTTCTTTGTATCTTCTTTGATCTCCTTGATTAAAGTGTTGTAGTTCTCTGCATATAAGTCTTTCACCTCACTGGTCAGGTTAATTCCCAGGTATTTGATTTTTTGGGGTGCTCTTTTAAAAGGTAATATATTTTGTTATTCTTTTTCTAATGTTTCATCATTAGTATACAGAAATGCGATTAATTTCTGAAGGTTAACCTTATATACTGCTACTTTGCTGAATTTGTTGATCAGTTCAAGTAATTTTGTGGTTGAGTCTTTGGGGTTTTCTATATACAGTATCATGTCATCTGCATACAGTGACAGTTTTACCTCTTCTCTTCCTATTTGGATGCCTTTTATTTCTTCTGTTTGTCTGATTGCTGTAGCTAGGACTTCTAATTCTATGTTGAATAATAGTGGTGAGAGTGGACATCCTTGTCTTGTTCCAGACTTTAGTGGGAAGGCTTTCAGCTTTTCTCCATTGAGTATTATGTTTGCCGTGGGTTTTTCATATATGGCCTTTATTATGTTAAGGAATGTTCCCTGTATTCCCACTTTGGTAAGAGTTTTGATCATGAATGGATGTTGGACTTTGTCAAATGCTTTTTCTACATCCTTGAGATGATCATGTGGTTTTTGACTTTTCTTTTGTTAATATGGTATATGACGTTGATTAATTTGTGTATGTTGAACCATTGTTGTGCACCTGGGATGAATCCCACCTGGTCATGGTGTATGATCTTTTTGATATGCTGTAGGATTCAGCTGGCTAAAATTTTTGCTGAGAATTTTTGCATCTATATTCATCAAAGATATTGGCCTAGGTTGCAGACCTTTTCCTTTCAGCACTTTAAGTATATCTTGCCCAGTGCCTTCTAGCCTGTAATGTTTCTGTAGAGAAATCAGCTGACAGTCTTATGGGGGAATCCCTTATAATTAACACTTTGCTTTTCTCTTGCTGCCTTTAGGATCCTCTCTTTATCTTTAATTCTTGACATTTTTAATGTAATATGCCTTGGTGTGGGTCTGTTTGGGTTCAGCTTGTTTGGGGCCCTCTGTGCATCCTGTATCTTGATGTCAGATTCCTTCAGTTTTGGAAAGCTTTCAGACATAATTTCCTCAAATATTTTTTCAATGCCCTTTTGTTTCTCTTCTACTTCTGGAATTCCTATTATGTGTAAATTGGGCCACTTTACATTATCGCATAGATCTCTTATGTTGCTTTCATGTTTTTTAATTTGATTTTCTGTCTGCTGTCCTGATTGCATGATTTCCATTATTCTGTCTTCCACATCACTGATTCTTTCCTCTGCATTATTCAAACTGCTCTTTATTGCCTTTAGTTCAGTTTGCATCTCTGCAAATGAGTTTTCTAGCTTTTCTTGGCTCCTCTTTATGTTTTCTAGTTCCTTTCTAAGGGAATCTGCATTGCTGTTTGCATCTTCTCTTAATTCATGGATATTCAGCCTTAATTCTTCAAGTCTTTTCGTTACCTCCTTTCTGAACGCCATTTCTGACTGCAGAGGTCTGTTTCATTGTTGGCTGCTTTAAATGACTTGTCCTGTTCTTTTAATTGAGAATGGTTTTTGAGCTTCTTCATCTTGCTTGTGGTTTTCTTTTTCTGTGAGTTTGGGGAAGCCACGCTGTAGTCTTGTAAGGCTACTTCTGGGCAGGAGCACCCCTTTGTATTTTTTTGGTGGGGTTACTATTATTTTTGGTGTTGGAGTTTGAGTATTTGGTGTCTTTTTCTTTGGAGTGAGCAGGCTGTTATCTCAGTGGTACTCTGAGTGTTCTCTGGAAGAATGAAGAAATGGTTAAGGTCATCTGTTGGTGCCTAGTTTCTGGGTTCTCAACTGCAGGAAGGTTGCACTGGCTACTCCTAGTTGCCAGGCCCTGGGAAGTGGTCGTGAGCTCTAAGCAGATCTACTAGGTGTCCAGAGCAATTGGCAGTAACAGCAGCAGGAAGTATGATTTCCCAGGGGAATGAGAGCCACAACAGCTAGTGTTTGATTGCAAAGTCCTCTTTGAGGTGATTGGAACCACAGGGGGTACCTGTCAGAGGCTGGCTCAGCAGGCTGGCATTGGTTCCGCCCCTCCACTGATGCTTGCTCATGGATTGGCGGGGCTCCTGGCTCCGTTGGCTGGCGCAGTGCTCCACCCCCCCTGAAGAGGCTGGTTCTGCGGGGCTGGCACTGGCTCCACCCCTCTGCCAATGCTGGCTCTGTGTGGTAGCGCAGTGGTCCACCCACCAGAGATGCTAACTCTGTAGGCTGGTGCAGGCTCCTGTCTCTGTGGGCTGGCACAGGGCCCTGCCCTCCTGCCGATGCTGGGTGGCGTGGGCTCCTGGCTCCACGGCCTGGCACAGGGCTCTGCCCAACCGTCAATGCTGACTCCAAGGTTCCAAGGCATGGGCTCCACCCCTGCCGCTGCTGCCTCCACTGGCTCTGCCCCACTGCCGCTGCTGTCTCTGTGGCACGGGCTCCATGGCCAGCCCTGTGGCGGTCAGCCCCTCCTCCTCTCCTCCTCCCCGACAATGGAGGCTTGCCTCCACTGCGGGACCAGACTTTCCCAGTTCCCCCTGTCCTGGCTTTACACTCCACAGTCCATAGAGTATCGCCCTTCCTCCTTTGCCCTGTTCCCTAGCCTATCTCCGCAGCCACCACCGACCTCAGCCCTCTCCCAGGGACTAACCTCAGGAGCCTATGTCTCAGCTCCCAGGCACCGCCTGGCCCCTCAGGCTGTGGTGTCTGTGCCAGTATTCATTTCGTCTGTGTGGGTCTCTACTCTGCTTTTCCATTCTCAATCCAGCTGCTGTGTTTTTCTCAGGCTTTGAGGTCCCTCTAGCTCTGTTGATCGTTGGTTAGGTGGCTTCCCAGGGTGTGGGTTCCTTTTCTTTTTCACAGCTCCCTCCCTGGGGTGCTGGATGCAGTCCTGATTTCTTTTCTCTCTCTCCCCTTTTTCTTCCGTTGTTCTACCCAGTTATTTCAGGAGTTTCTTGCAGTTTTTGGAGGTTTAAATTAAGCAGCATTCAGATGATGTTTTGTCCAAGTTGTTTTATATTTAGATGTGTTTTTTGATGTATTTGTGGGAGAGGGTGAGCGCAACCTCTTACTTCTCTGCCATCTTGCCACCATCCTCTGGAGTTATATTTTTCAAGTTAAGAAAGTTTCATTTCGGAGTTCCCTTCATGGCTCAGCGGTTAATGAATCCGACTAAGAACCATAAGGTTGTGGGTTCAATCCCTGGCCTTGCTCAGTGGGTTAAGGATCTGGCATTGCCGTGAGCTGTGGTGTAGGTGCAGACACGGCTCAGATCCCGCATTGCTGTGGCTGTGGTGAAGGCCGGCAGCTACAGCTCCTGTTGGACCCCTGGCCTGGGAACTCCACATGCCGCGGGTGCAGCTCTAGATGAAAAAAAAAAAAAAAGTTTCATTTCTAGTTTAATGCAATTAACATCAGGAAAAAATGCTCAGTTTTTGCTAATATCTTTCAGAGTCCATTTTTAATACTATATATGCATATTTATACATACGATTTTACATTCCTAGATAATTCATTTGAGTCTAGGATACATTGTTTTATTAAGAAACTGGTAGACAGGAGTACCCATCATGGCGCAGGGGAAAGGAATCCGACTAGGAACCATGAGGTTGCAGGTTCCATCCTTGGCCTCGCTCAGTGGGTTAAGGGTCTGTTATTGCCATGAGCTGTTGTGTAGGTTGCAGACGTGACTCAGATTCCATGTTACTGTGGCTGTGGTTGTGGCCAGCAGCTGTGGCTCTGATTAGACCCCTAGCCTGGGAACCTCCACATGCCACGGGTGCGGCCCTAAAATGACAAAAGACAAAAAAAAAAAGAAAGAAAAGAAACTGGTAGACCAAAAAAAAAAAAAAAACCCAAAAAGAACAAATAAAAAACAAGTTCCCTTCGTGGCACAGTGGAAATGAATCCGACTAGATACCATAAGGTTGCAGGTTTGATCCCTGGCCTCGCTCAGTGGGTTAAGGACCCGGCATTGCCGTGAGCTGTGGTATAGGTTGCAGATGTGGCTTGGATCCTGCGTTGCTGTGGCTCTGGCATAGGCCAGCAGCTACAGCTCTGATTAGACCCCTAGCCTGGGAACCTCCATATGCTGCAGGTGTGGCCCTAAAAAGACAAAAGACAAAAGAAAAAAGAAACTGGTGGATTTTTTTAAATGAAATTTTGTACTTTTGTCCTCTTGTTTTGTTATTGAGTTATGTTGGCCTTTAAAAATTTTCTGGCTAACCTTTGTTTAGAAATCTGAGTATTTGGATAGTTTAAATATCACTTGTATGGGAGTTCCTGTTTTGGCTCAGTGGGTTAAGAACCCAAAGTTGTCTCTGTCAGGATGGGTATTCAGTCTCTGGCTTCACTCAGTGAGTTAAGGATCCAGGGTTGCTATAAGCTGCTGCATAACGCTCAGGCGTGGCTTAGATCGGGTGTTGCTGTGGCTGTGGCATAGGCTGGCAGCTACAGCTCCCATATGACCCAACTCCTAGCCCAGGAACTTCCGTATGCCACAGGTGGGGCCATAAAAAAAATCACTTGTATGAATATATTGAGATTTTTAATTAGCCTAATAAGTATCCATATTTTATTAAAATTATTGAAAAGGACATTTGAGATACTGTGTAATTTCTGTCACATGCAAAATTTCTCTATATACCTATTTATTGTAAATGTATTATTATTAAAATGACTAAAATGTTACTTTTGGGAATTATATTACTTTATTATTTTTGCATAGCAGTATGTTAATGTGCCCCATGTGTTTATAATTTGTGACAATACCTTCATATATATCTTTGAGTTTTAACTTTGCATGCTGTGTTTTTGATCTACAATATTTGTAACTCTATGTGGATTATGTCTTTTATCAATATAAATATTAATTTTATCTCATTAATGCTTTTGGTCTTGTATTAGTATTACATTTTATCTGATAGTAATAGTGTGTGCTCATAGAAGGCTTTCTTTGGGGTTCTTGGGCAACAACAGTGTGGAAATCTTTGCTCTGAGGTTGAGAATTTTCGTGTGTTTACTTTTGGGCCTCACATACTACTTAGTTATCTCCCTGCCATTTGTGGAAGTTTAGTTTTCTTTTCTCTTCAGCCTTCATTTCTAGGCTAAAAGCCTTCTCTGGGAAGATTTTTCTTTGGAAATCAACTTTTAAGGCTTTATCTTGGGACACAAATACCTCTCTTTCCTGCTCCTTTTGTTTTTGTCACAGAGAAGGAGGTCCAATACTGGCACAGCAGCTACTATTTGACTGATGGTTTTTTAATTAATTGTCCTGGCCATTGTCTTGACTTTGAATTTGCTGACTCTGAGCTTGGAGTTTCTCTGGAGCTCTTTTGGGAAGAAATGTTTTCATCTTGGCAATGGCCTTCTTTTGGGGCCATTTGAGTTGAAGTTTTCTCACAGTGGTTTCTGTTAGTTTGAGCCATCTTAGTCTCTCTTCTAGAAATTCTTCTGTATTTCTGGCTTGTCCTTTCTTTGAGAAGACTACAGTTATTGAGTAATTCTTTTCTTTAGGAGCTATTTTTTTCTGCCATATTGGAATTTATAAAAATGTTTGTACTCAATCTGTCTTAAATTGATCTTGTCACATCCTTAAAGATAAGTTTAAAAAAAATAGAAATTATCAAAAATATCTAAATATAAGGAGTAACATGATAATTGCCACCCAGGTAAATAATTAGAAGAGTATCATGACCACTTGATTTTTCTGTGTATTTCTACCCAGTATAGCACTCTTTTCTTCAAGTGGTAATCTGTAACTTCAATGTTGTGCAAATCGTTCCCTTGCTTTTAGCAATGATTTTGCTCTAAATGTTTATGGCTCTAGACACTATATCTAATTTTTCATATTTTTACTTTATATAAATGGAATATCTTCTTTGGCAGCTTACCGTTTTGTTTAATGTACTTTTTGTGAGATTCATCCCTGCTGATAAATGCAGTTCTAATTCATTTGTTATTTTTGCAGGTGTAAAGTATTCCACTGAATAAAAATAATGTTCATTCTCTTGTTGGTGAACATCTGAGTGATTTCTAGGTCTTTTAAAATTAGAAATGATACTGCTATGATTCTCTTGGTTTTCTCCTGATATGCATGTGGGAGAATTCTTATAGTTTATATGAATAGGATTAGAATAAATGGATAATGAGATGCACACCTTTAATTTTGTTAGATTTTTTTTCCCCCAAAGGTTGTACAAGTCCTATGTAAAGCTTGCAAGGCTTCACACCCTCAGCAACATTTTTAAGCTTTTTAATTTTTGCAGATATGTTGTATATAAAGTTATGTTTCACAGTGTTTTTAATTTACAGTTTCTTTATTGCTAATAAGTTTGAGCATCTTTTCATTTATTATGGGTATTCAAATTCTTTTTTCTATTAAATGCTTCTTAATACCAGTTGCACATTTTTTTTACCTTTTTTGCCTTAAAAATTTATTTGTGGAAATTTACTAAAATAAACTTTAGTCTTCAATTCTTCCTTGATGATATGTAATGAACATCACATTTCTTCTGATTTTTGGTTCATGTTTTAATTTCTTTTATCTGTTTCTTCAAGGTTTGTGCCCTTTTATAGACAAATTTTCCTACCTTGAGATCTAAAAATTACTCTTCTGTATTTTCTTCTAAAGGTTTAAAATTTTTGTTTCTTATATTTGACTGTTTAATCCAGCTGTAATTGAGGTTTGGGGTATATTGCAAGGTAGTTACATGATTTTATGATTTTTTTTCCAAATGGGAATTGTAGCACCATTCCTCTCCCACTGATCAATAATTCCACCTGTTACATATAAAGTTTACCTGTAATATTTATGGGTATAGTTCCTTCTGTTCTATTTGTCTCTTTGTCATCTTTTTGCTTATCTCATATTGTGGTAATTTTATTTTATAATAAGTTCTAATGTCTACAGTCAAAGTATATCTTATCTTTTTTCTGTGCATCTTAGTATCATATTTTCAGTCCTTGAAAACCCAGTAGGTATTGTGATTTTGATATGTGTTAAATTAATGTTGAAAACTGACATCTTTAAAATATAATTATCCTATCTATGAATGAGGCCAGTTCCTCTATTTTTAAAAAGGTCTTCTTGCAAAGATTTTATTTTTTTCCATGAAGATCACTCACCACTTTTCTCAGATGTGTTACTAGGTATCTATTACTTATTTAATTTCTTATTGTAAGTGAACTTATTAAAGTCATATTTTTAACTCTTTATGACTGTTATATAGAAGTGCAATTGATTTTCTTTACATTTATTTCATATCTAGACATCTTGTTAAATTCTTATTAATTTTTACAATATGTTTATATCAGTTTAGGCTTTATCTGTTTACAGTCTATGAATAATGACAATATTGTTTGTTTCCTATTTTGATCTATTTTATTTCATTTTCTTGGCTATGGTAATAGAGAACATCCTTTTCTTGCTTTTAGGAAAATATGAATATAAACTTTATTGTATTGCTTATGGTTATATTTTTAAATCAAGTTCAAGGCATTCTCTTCTATTTTAATTTATGAGTTTAAAAAAATTATGAATATCAGTTTAATTTCTCATATGCTTTACCTTATCTATTAAGAGGAATGGATGATTTTTCTTGTTAGATGTGTTAATATGATGAAATGCATTACTAGATTTAATTTAATTTGATTTAATTTTATTCTTTTTTTTGTGTGTGTGTCTTTTGTCTTTTATCTTTTGAGGGCCGTACCTGCAGCATGTGGAAGTTCCCAGGCTAGGGGTCGAATTAGAGCTACAGCTGCTGGCCTATACCACAGCCACAGCAATGAGGGATCCAAGCTGCATCTGCAGCCTACACCACAGCTCACAGCCACCTCGATCCTTAATCCATTAAGCAAGGCCAGGGATCAAACCCACATTCTCATGGATACTAGTCGGATTTGTTAACTACTGAGCCATAACAGGAACTCCCAGTAGTAAATTTTATAATGGTAAATGACTCAATACCTGGAAAGAGCCCAGTTTGGCATCTCACACACACACTCACACACATATACTTATACAAGAATATATAGTACATATTTTATTGACTTATATGTTTATTAGATCAAATGTATAAATAGCCTTGGAAACACATGAACTGAATTCATTTGTCTTTTGTTTACTTAATGTATCAGTCACTGAGGGAGGAAGCTACTTAGAAATCCAGTACCATGATGGTGGATTTGTCAATCTCTTGTTATATTTCTATTAATTTTTGCTTTATATGTAATTGGAGCTGTGTTGATAAATACATACGAGCTTCAAATTGATATGTCCTTGTCTTAGATTAATGCATTATTATGAGGACCCTTTTCACAACTATGCTCTTTTGACTTAAAAAATCTATCTTTGTGATATATTTACATTCTTTGCTTTTGATGGTGTTTGACTGATATATATTCTAGTCTTTTTCTTTCAACCTTTATATACAATGCTTTAAAACACCCTAGAGCTGGATAAAAGAAATTAAAATTCTCTTTGTGTATTTTTTTAACTAGAGAATTTAGTTTGTTTACATTTATTTTGATTGTCAATATATCTGAATTTAGTTTTGCTATCTTTTTTGCGCTTTTTATTTGTTATGTGATTTTTACATTAAAAACATTTCTTTCCTTCTTTAGTATTCAATGTTTATCTTATTTTTCTCTTTTATTTAAAACTTTACACTCAACTCACACAGACAAACACCACCATGCCTTTCTATATTTGTGCATGAGCACAAACATACACACACATGCTTACAGAACTAAGACCATGAGAAATATTTCCTAAATATTTCCTTAGCATCTCCCTTTGGAGGGTGGATTTTTAAAAAGCACAAAGTACTTGGTTTATTGGGCGCAATTAGCACACAACACAGATTAATCAAAACAGGGAAAGAGAGCAATGACTCATTTCAAAGAGAAGTCTCAGCAGAAGTGGTCTCTGTTCTGGCAATAAGTCTCTGACAGACATGAGTGGGAAATCACCTCTGCTCCAATAGGGATACTGGCAGTGTCCATCTGGAGCAGTTCTCAGCAGCATGGAGTCCAGTCCTTAAGCCAAGAGCTTTCTGGAGGGAGGGTGGATTTTTTTTTTTTTAATTTACTTTTCCACTGATTATGTAGCACTTCAGAGAGGGATTTTTCCCCCAGCTTTATATGCCCGGGTTCCAAGTCTACTGCAAATGAGCCAAGGCCTTGTTCTTGTCTTCATTGGCTATTAGTAAATATAGATCTCTTGGGCTAGCAGACACACTTATTCTAGCCAAAAGCTTAAATTATTGCTTACAATTTTCTACTTCACTCTTACTTCATTATCTTAGTAGTTCCCTTATTCTTATTTGTCTGCAGAATCAGCTATAGATTTAAACATTTTTGGTGTTTGGTAGAAGGGATATTTCAGGACCATTTAATTGACCATCTTGCCAGAAACAGAAGCTCCAAATGTTCTTTTATTCTCCATCACTTTTCCATACTCTTCTCTGTACAGGTAAACAAGGCTTAAATTAAGGAAACACTAAGAAGCTCTGATGTGTGATGCATGAACTGATTATTGGATAGTAATAATTAGTAACCCATTCACCTGAGGTGTCTCTTCATCACTCAGGTGCTGTGTTGCTGATATTTTAGACAGCTATAAAAATAGAAGACAGTGAACAATGGTTATTTTAATTTATTTTTATTAAAAAAGATATGGTCTTTGAGTGATGTAGAAAAGTTTTATCCAGTGACTTTTGTTCTTAATGTTTTATCTGCAAGATTTGAGATTAAAATGAATTGAAAGCCTTGAAGTGTTCTTTTATTATTCTTTTCCTACTGAAATTATTAGCTGAAAATATGACAAATTAAGATTTCTTAATGAAATATTAAGGCTTACTAGGTGATTTTCATCTACATCGAAAAAGCAGATTCAATTAAGGAAACCTCTACCATATGAGATTTCTATAAAATTTTAAGGAGTGTTTTGTGATCTAAACATTCAGTCTCTTAGAATGAGCACTAATCAGGAAGACAGGCAGTCTGAGCTTTAATATCATCGTGTCATTGATGCAAGTCAGTCAGTTTCTATGTTTCAGCTTTGTCTTCTATAATACCTACCTAACTTCACTCCTAGAGTTATGAGAATATAGTGGGATTCTTGCAGCCTTCTTCTTTTTATGTTTGACTTTAAAAATACTTGTCAGTCTATGCATTACAATGTAACATGCTCTCTTTGCCATTTTTATAAATATTTCTAGTTGCCATATGACAATATTTTTCCCACCCTTATGTTCAGTTTTGACAATATACCTGTCATTATTCATTAGTGTATAGGCAATGATTAGAAAAAGAGAAATGACAGTGCTGTTGTAACAAAGGCAGGAGCCATTAAGACTAACCAAAGCAGCAAATATTTAGCTTTAATTAGACATTTATTGTACTGATTATGAGTTCAAATGTGAAGACAATGAGCACAGTTAAACAGCATGGATAAAATGTTGGCAACACATCATTGAATATTTATCCAAAAGATGAGATTTACTTTGGTATGCTATAATTTTAAATTGTCAAATAGAATTTCTCTGTACTTGCAAGCTTTTGGATGACTGACCTTAGAACATTTAACTTTGGTTCATCATTTCGAGTTCATATTTTATCTTTATCATATGTTGTGATACTTGAAGGGAAATGTTTCAAAACACTTCCAGATCAGAATGCTATCAACTTACTTTCTGATCATTATCAGAACACTAGAGGCATTTTTCAATTCATTTTTGAAAATGGTTGTAATGGATAATTCATAGCTGAAATATTTATCTCATCTGCTTTTTGCGTAGTCTATAAATTATTGAGAATGAGTATAATTTTCTTTTGGAGACTCTTTCCTACATTGACTTATTTTGGTATTATTTTCCTGGCACACAGGATAACATAGGGTCATTTATCCTCACACCCCAACTCTATCCCCTGCTCTTTTTCGTTCTTCTAAAGCCAGAGATTTTTAACTATTTACCCATTTTTAAGTTTTCATCATTTTGTGAAGGACATTTTTACTGTATGGAGCTCCTTGCTTTAGTTTCAGCCTTTACTTGACCAAATCAAATTTCCATCCAAGAATTCATTGGGCTGAGCTTTCTTTAAAAAACTTTAAAATTTCACAAACAATACATTATTGTTATTATTAAAACATAAAAAACAATAAAAAGCAATAACAAAGCCACCTATATATCCTTAACCAGAAATAATCAATGCTACACTTTGATATATACTCCTCAAAGTATCTATATACGAATATAGTCTTTACATATTTTATTTATATTATATACAGAAATGAATGGAATCATACTTGACCTATTATTTTATAATATCTTTTTATTCATTCAACCTATACCATAGAGACCAACTTCCATCATGGGCATGTCAAATTAAATTACATGATTGTGCCAAGATTTACTATACTAATCCTCAGTTGTTAGAAATTCAGGAGATTTCTAAGGACATTAATTTATTAAACACATGTTTGGAATATCTACTATGTGCTAGTCCCTATTCTAGGCATGAGAGAGCAATAAAAGGATATGTAAATTTTCGTTCATATTTTGCTCATATTTTTGGAATGTAGCATTCAAATAACCTCTCTTTGGGTGACCTACTGTCCCATGCTCACGTAGGTACTTTAATTTGCTGTCTGCAGTTGATCCTTTTAATACAACTTAAGGGAAAACATACTTTGGTTTTACTTCTCCACCTCTTAACTGTACAAGTAACTGTTAGGTTTCTGTGCTTTTGTTTGGGAGACTGATTGTACAGGGAATTAGCTAGCATTCATACAGAATCTAAGAGCATAGTTGGAATTATTAGTAGGTATTGACTTCAGAGTCATCTTTTAATGTCACTCTTACTAAAAATAAATGCTCCTAACTGAACACATTTTAGTACATATGCATTACTGTATAATTTTATCTGACTTTTATAGGCTGTACATGTTTTAGCAATTGTTTTGATGGTAGAATTTTAAAAAGCCACTTTGTATTCCAGCATTGCTCTATATCCTCCATCATAAAACAAAACCTGACTAGATGATTTCTACAGTGCCTACCAGTTGTGGGTAGTGATGCTTTGCACTTTCATAAAAGAGTTCTTAAGACTGACTCAAATGACTTCAAACCTTTTTGGTATAGACATGTCCATGTAGCTTCTCAGCTTCTGGTTCTGATTGCCCTTAAATATGTTATACTGTTTTCTCAATCATAGGAATGGTTGAATTTTCAATTAAGTGTAGTCTGTACCAACAATCTATACTTAACTTTGATTTCTCTCCTTTATTTTCTGGGGACTGTTTGATCTCTTAAACACAGAAGGACAGCCTATCTGCCTCTCAGGAAACTTTCTTTCTTTTTTTCCCTTTCTTCTAAAGTGAAAGTATATGTGATTTACAACGTTGTGCCAATTTCTTCTGTATAGGAAAGTGACCCAGTCATACACTTTTTTTTCCTCACACTATCTTCCATCATGTTTTATCACAAGTGATTGGATATAGTTGCCTGTGCTATACAGCAGGACCTCACTGCATATCCATTCTAAATACAATGGTTTTCGTCTACTAACCCCAAACTCCCAAACCATCTCACTCCTTCCTCTGCTCCCCTTTGGCAACCACAAGTCTCGTCTCCATGTCTGAGAGTCTGTTCCTGTTTTGTAGATGGTTCATTTGTGCCATATTTTAGAATCCACATATAAGTGATATCAGCTGATATTTGTCTTTATCCTTCTGACTGACTTCACTTAGTATGAGAATCTCTAGTTCCATTCATGTTGCTGCAAATGGCATTATTTCATTCTTTTTTGTGGGCAAGTAGTATTCCATTGTATATATGTACCACATCTTCTTAATCCATTCATCTGTCGATGGACATTTAGGTCATTTCCATGTCTTGGCTATTGCAAACAGTGCTGCTATGAACGTATGGATACGTGTATCTTTTTGAATTGTAGTTTTGTTTGGATATATGCCCAGGAGTGGAATTTCTGCATCATATGGTAGTTCTATATTTAGTTTTCTGAGGAACTTCCATACTGTTTTCCATGGTGGTTGTGCCAATTTATGTTCTTGGGGCGTTTTCTTAACTGTCAAGTTAGCCCATAAAATTATTTTTTGGGCCACACCTATGGCATACAGTTGTTCCAAGGCTAGGGGTCAAATCAGAACTACAGTTGCTGTCCTACACCACAGCCACAGCAACATGGGAACCAAGCCGCATCTGTGACCTACACCACAGCTCACAGCAATGCTGGATCCCTAACCCACTGTGAGGCCAGGGGTCCAACTCCCATCCTCATGGATACTAGTTGGATTCATTTCTACTGTGCCACAATGGGAACTCCTAGCCTATACACTTTTGATAGAAGAAATTTTCAAAGGATTTTTCATTTTATCAGGAAGATGAGATATATCATTGGAAGTTTTCTTGTTTTCATTTCTTATGATACACAAGTTACTGTTTCCCTTCTATTTAGTTTTGCATGGCCAGGGTCAAATATTATATTAGGAAAATGTAGATTAAAAGTGATAATATTAACACAACAGTTAGTTAACCTTGTTTGGATTCAATTGGGCTTTCGTGGTAACTCTGCTTCTTTTTTTTTTCTCTCTTGATGCATAAAGTTGCTCTTCAGAGGATGATATGCCAGTACGACAGTAGAAATCAAAGATCTGTCTAGCCTTTAACCCTTGGTAAACTCTTTAAGCAGCCTTTGTATATCCTTAATTTCTTCTGCCATTTCTCCTGGGAGGATTTGAATTTCTGATCAATATTTTTTTTCTTTTTGGCAAAAACAAACTCTATTCACTTTTTTTTTTTTAGGTCAGTCACTTACTACAGACTTCATAAGGTCAGATTCCTACTAGTATTTACATTTTTAATTAACATTTGGGAAGGATTTTTAGCTGGAGTTAAAGACAGAGAGGAGGACAAGCACTTATTACAGTTCAACTGCTCTGAAAATACTCTGATTTTAAAAAAGTTACAAAATGAATATAATTATCATTACTTCTAATTTGAATTTATACCATTAAAACCACATTCTACTGAAGAATACATAAATATAATACAAATTTATTACTACGTATTGTCACATTGAGGGGTTCAGGCAAAAAGGGAAAACTCACCCCTTCAAAAATCATCCTAGGGAGTTCCTGTCATGGCTCAGTAATAATAAACCTGAGTAGTACCCATGAGGATGCAGGTTCAATTCCTGGCCTTGCTCAGTGGGTTGAGGATCCGGTGCTGCCATGAGTAGTGCTGTATGTCACAGAAGCAGCTCCAATTTGACCCCCAGCCTGGGAGCTTCCATATACTGTGGGTGTGGCCCTAAAAAGATTAAAAAAAAGGAAAAAGAAAAAAGAAAATGAGTCTATCACCAGCTATTGATAGAAGAATTTGTGTGATCCATAAAACATTCAATGAGGCATGAGGCAATGGCCACAGTGATGGTGATCTCATCTCTTCTAGTCTTTCCATTCCTATTCAAGTCACCTCTTTGCTTAGTCACAGACTTTGAGCTTGGGGACAGGTGCTGGAGATGTGATACCTTTGTTGGCTCCAAATCATTCCTACTGATACTTAACAGTGGTTCATTCTGTCTCTCTGAGCTGAAGATTTGGATAGTCAGGTGGTAATAGGAAAGAAGGGACTTGGGGTAATACTGGCTGAATGATTTTGACACATTCTCCCTGGAGGGGGGAAGCGAGTGGATGATTGGGTCTAATAATCTAGGAAAATGAAATGCAAAGAAAGTTGTTTGGGAAATCCAAGGCGAAGAGACCGTCATTATCCAGATTGTTTTTTGAATAGGCAGAAAAATTCAGCTATCCATGAAGGCAAGACTCCCCACTGTATCTTTTTTGTTGTTGCTGTTCTGGAAATTGACCAATTTCTAAGTACATGGAAAAAAAAATAGGAGACGGTAGCATCTGATATCTAGTAACTCCATTGGATAACAATTTGCTGGCACAAATTGGATGTAAGATAAAATTTTGTTGAATGAATGCTTTTAATTGAAATGATACACATCATTGGCTTCGATTTATATTTATGTCTTAGTTGCTTGTACTGGGCAGATATGTATATAGGAAATGTCGCTCATATGGACTCTTCTAGTTCATTCCTAAAAATATGAATAGTAGGGTTGATTGATAGTGTGTATCTAAATATTATTTTCTTTTTCATTACAGAACACATAGTAGGTCCGTAGTAATATTTGTAGAGTAAATGAATAATAAAACTAGTTCATAAAATACTTAATGTGTGCTAGACCCAGTAAATTACTTTATCTCATTTTCTTTCATCACTCTGTAAATGAAGTATTATAATCCCCATTTGTAGAGCTGAAGAAATAGGCTCAAATAAATTAAGTAACTTTCCTAAGATCAGATGGTTTGTAAGTAGTAGAGTCAATATTTGGCTGAAGTTTGTCTTTTTTACATTCCCACTATGTTCTTAACCCATCAATATGTTGTCTGTGAATTTATAGTTTTTCATCAATGGATTTATCGTTCTACCTTTATAAATATACTACTGGATTTTTAAATTTTGGTCCTCATTCCAGTTATATGGCAGAATAAGCATTGAGTTTCCATAACCAGTGCCTCTTTGATTCAAGATTTACTGAACTTTTAGGCACACGATGCTGTTGCATATAGGCATACAATCTTAGCTATTTAAGAGCAGGAGTTGTGTTTTACTTATTTTTTAGTCTCAACATATCTGCCTAACACAGCATTCTACTCATAAAAGCCAACGAACATTTGATATGCAATTCTGGATTAAAAGAGCAAAAAGTAGCACCATCAAGTTCATAAGGTAGTATAAATGCCATAGAAATGTTATAAGCAAAAATGAGCTATGGATTCTAAAGAGAGAGAAATCACTGTGGGTGGAAACAGTCAGGACAGTGGCTTTGATAATTTTATAAGATATTTTGAAGGTCCCCACTTAGGTTGTTTTTAGTAATCCCTAAATGCTTTTCAGCAATGACTTGTAGGACACTTCCTTAATGAGAAGGG
Organism: Catagonus wagneri; assembly: GCA_004024745.2. NCBI lineage: Eukaryota > Metazoa > Chordata > Mammalia > Artiodactyla > Tayassuidae > Catagonus > Catagonus wagneri. The sequence goes on along the minus strand of PVHT020000174.1, from coordinate 1,824,602 downwards.
TCTGAGCGCTTGTGTTAGGAATGACAAGAAATATGAGCCTGGAAGAGCCCTGTTCCCCTCTCCATGGCTAAAGACAGAGGGGAGGGAGTGGAGCGGGAACCACGCCAAATCAGAGAGGAGGCCACGGCTGCTGAAAGGGACCAGATAGCAGTCTGGAGAATAAGATTCAGGCTATCATTTATAGACAACAGTCTAACAGCAAGAGACATCTAAGAAAACTCCAATATCATAAGCTTCAGAAATTAAAAATGTCCTGGGCTCAATAATAATGACAATGTTGGGAAAGCACTAGTTTTTTGGAGGAAAAAAAGCCAGAAAAATGCAACAATTCAAAATTTAATTCACTCTGCATACTCATTTTCAGACAAGTGTTTGATGACTTTGGAAATACAGTATTTCCAGTAGGCACACTCATGTAGAATTTCTGTGTAAATTTTGAATCAAATTAGTTATAATACTTATATGTTATTATATATATGTGTCTAAATCGTTGATTCCTAATGCTATGTTTTATTCATCTTTTTATTGTCATACTTACCATAGCGTCTAATTAGTAGTAAGTACTCAATGAGTGTTTGACTAATGAACAAATTTCCATTTAGTATATTAATAATGTTAAGAACTTAAGGAATTCTTTCTTGAGTTTTAATTTGTTTATCTTATCAGAACACATTGTAACCACAGCTACAATAAATCTACTGTGATATGAAGCACATCACACCAAGGAAACTTGGTTTTATTCTGATAGCCGTTTATGAATGGATTTTGGGATTTAAAAAAAATGTAGATTAAATGTAGCCACATTCAAGCATTTTAAAAAATAAACCTCTTATCTATCCTTGTCATCGATTTCTACAATCTTCAATCAAGTAGGAGTAAAACAGTGATTTGAAACCCATCCTGTTTTTTATAATACCACTTATTTATAAAAATTTATGCATATCCATCTCTCACTAAGTCTATTATTTTATAATATTAATATGATCCTGCTCTCCTGGTCCTTATAAACCCTTGCAGGGAGAAAAGTCAACCAATTTAGGATACATATCAGAAAACAGAATAATATAGAATAATGTATCTGTAAAACATTGTGAGACAGAATTGTTTGATTGCATAATAATATTTAGAAGAAGGTAGATTAGTTTTTGAATAGTCTAAAAGAAATGCTAAATTATACAGGTAAGATTTGTATCCGATCCTTAATATTTGATTTCTGTAACTCATGAAAGAATGGTAGAGGGAAAATTGGTATGAGAATAATTTTTTCTCCGCTATAGCAGAAAAGTTTGAACTGAACAAATAATAACTGTGTTTGTTTGATGTCATGAAGTCAAATGACAAGGGGCTTTAAGAGGCTATGATTTGGATCCCTACCTGATGGGCTATGGAAGAACCCTAAAAGTTTTGTAGGGTTATTAACATAGTTAGGAAGGAAGATTACCACAGGAAGGAAGATTACCGCAGTAAGTAACTTACCACTGCCAAGTTCTAAGTAGGGGTAAAAAGGAACCTAAACAGGTTTATTAGTCCAGGAAACATTTCCATTTTGAAAACCTCTAGATGCCCCCATTCTTAAGGGTTGTTATTTCTTAGACCCTTTATTAAAAATTAGAAGGGAAACGCCTTTATGGGAGTTGATTAATAATCTAGTAATAAATGCATTTGTTTATTTATTTAACCAACCCAAATTTATTGTTTATTGTGAAGCTGGCTGAGGATGCACAGTAAACCAGATGGTCTCAGCACTGGTTAGACTCATCATCCAGTACTCCTGGTGTGACCACTCACACCAACAAGCGATTCAGGACATTTCACACTATGGAGAGAAGTGCTGGGAAGGGCTTGGTGTAGAGTCTTCTGGGAACACATAGGAATAGCATAACTCTGCTTGGAAAAGCACCCAGTGTGACTTTCTGCATCTTGCAATATTATTTGAAGTTAATTAAATTGCTCATACTATGATGATGATAATGGCATACCATATATCTAGCATCTTATTATGTATCAGACATGGGAAAATGTTTTATGTGTATTATCTCATTCTAAATCCGCAAAACTACCCGGCCAGATAGGCACTACTGTCTTTTACACATTATTGTTCTTATTTTACAGATAAGGAAAGGGAGACATAAAAATTTGAGTACCTGTCTAATGGTCACAAAATTAGTCAGGAGTAGAAAAGGGCACAAACTAAAACTATACCTTAACTTTCATAACCGCAGATGTGAAACTTCTGAAAGAAGACACTAAGCAGGAACATAAAGTGTGTGTAGCTAACACAACTACTGATCAAAATTAAGAACAACCCCTCCTACATTCAAGGAGTTATAATTTTTGAAAGAAAAATTACAATGGCAAAATTGTTGAACTTTTTAGATCAGTAAGGCTCAAATGTAAAACTCACTTTTTGGCATCTGAGGACAGGAAATATAAATTTAAAATGAATTGGACAGCAGTGAAGCCACTCACTAGAACAGAAATCCTTTTCAATAATAGCAATTGAAGGCCTCGTTGGCACAAAAATATTTGTGAATTATTTATGTATGATTGAAGCAGCAGTACCACACAAGGAAAAATTCACAACCCTTCCAATAATAAGTTTGAAAGTAGGCAAACATCTTTTTAATGCAGTGCATGAACCAGTTTAAGGTTAGTTTTGAAGCTTACACGTTTGATTCTTAGTTTTCCTATTTATCTTCCATATGTCAAATTTTTCCAGCTTAAAAATAGTTAATTTTACAAGTGAAAAGAAACATCAATTTTATGAAAATCAAAGGATGTGATTTATATATCAGTCCCTTATTTTTAAAAAAGGTGGCTAATTCCATTATACATAACAGAACCTTAGATGGAATGATCTTTTCCTCAGGTAATCTCTTTTGATTAAGAAGCTGCTCAGTGGCATAGAAAAGGACAGCAGAGTGATTGCTTCCTCTCCAAATCATGTCTGAATAATAAGTAGTCAAAGCAAGAATAACTTGGAATATTGAGGTGTCTTCATTTTGTAACCTCAGAACCTTTCATCAGTTATTTTATCCTCACAATATGGATTTGAAATTTTTAGTTCTCAAGTTACAACACACAAAATGATATTGATGGAGAACAGCTAGGACTGAGGATGGGTCATAAAAAGTCAATTTTTTTTTCATCCTGAGTAACACCAATATCAAAGTGATAATCTCCTGCATCTCCTGATTCTTAAATAACAATTGGGTTCATCAAATACAGACTTAATCAAAAGAACTCAGTCAAGTTGAATATAACAACTGCCTTGAGCAATAATTAATAGATAAAGAGGAGGGCATTAAAAATGCACTATAAAACAAAGGAAAAACAAAATGTGAATGAAATTAATTGCTTTGGTCCAATTAGATCCCAAATGTGTAGTTAGCAAAAGAAATAACACACTGAGATAAAATTCTTCAAGTCAAAAATATTGCATGTTTTAAAGTTCCTAGATAAGAAGCTCTAGGTCTACTATAATATGAAAATAATTCGCTGCACATGTTTCAAAATAATGAACTATGAAGTGTGACTGATGAATGAATTATGCATGCTAAAACTGAGGAAAACTTTGATACACACAAAGTACAAAAAATAAAACCAATTAAGTTGTAAATTAAATAAATAAATAAAAATATAAAGACTTTTTACATAGCTTCTGACCAAAAGCCTGTTCAGGAACTTGAAAATGACTTCATAAATGCTTTATGCCTCAGCTTGTACTTCCAGTTTGACTGATTATTGCATATTTTTTGAGATTGCACATGCATGCACACACACACACACACAAACACACACACACATATAAAGAGTAGCTGCATAGTCTGTATTAGTTTCCATGTTTGCATCAACACTGCTGTACAAACGTGTGACCGGAAGTAAAGATGTTAATGCCTTGTGATTTCCATAAATAAGAAAGAAAGACAGTTGCCTGTCACTTAATTCAGTTAGTAGCTGTTGGAATAGGTTTTGTCATTGGAGACGAGTCTGGCTTAAGTTATTAGAACTTGTCCATGAGCTTATTTGATTAGAATGAGATAGTGTACAGTGCCAATTTCAAACAATTATTATTTCTTAAAGGAAAGTTGTGCAAAATTAAAAATTTCACCTATATGTAGAAATATTTATAAAGTTTATGAAGGAAAGGCTTAGGCTTTTAATTTTTCATCAACTCTGGGCTATAGGTCAACATTATTGCATTGCCCTTTTGCAAATGAGAGAACTGGAAAGTGAAAATTTTTGGCCTAATCTCAGACAGAAAGCAAGTGTCAGGGTCAGGGCTTAAACCATGGCTATCTGACTTCAGATTCAATACTTTTCCCACTACACTACAACTGTTTTAAATCTATTCAGTATTGCAGTGTTATCCAGAAACCATAATTTGTAGTATTTGTACTGCTGCCAGGGCTATTTCCTAAATATTCATAAATGTGCATAATTATTAAATATTTGGAAGATTCAACAAAAACGTTGTGCATTATTTTCCAGCTTTATTGGGTTATAATTAAAAAATAAAAATTGTATGTATTTAAGGTGTCATTGTGATGGTTTGATATACTTATCTATTGTAAGAATGATTTCTGTACTCCAGTTAATTAGCACATCCATCTTCTCACAGTTATCTTTTTTTATGTGTATGTGGGGTGATAACTCTTAAGATCTACTTAAAAATTTTCAATGTAAAATACACTTTTATTGACTATAAACACCATGATGTTCATTCGATCTCCAGAATGTATTCATCTTATAACTGAAAGTGTGTACCCTTTGACCAGCATCTTCCCATTTCCCCCATCCCTAGTCCGTGGTAACCACCAATGTACTTTCCAGTTCTATGAGTTCTTTTTTAGACTTCACATGTGAGTGAGATCATACATCATTTGTCTTTCTCTGGCTTATTTCACTTAGCATAATTTCGTCAAGATTCATCCACATTGTTAAAAACATCAGGGTTTCCTTCTTTTAGTGGCTGAATTACATTACATTGTATATTTATACAACATTTCTTTATCCTTTCATTTGTTGATGAACATTTAGGTTATTTCTATGTCTTGGCTATTGTGAACAATGCTGAAACATGAGAGTGTAGATATTTCTTCAAAATACTGATTTCATTTCCTTTGGATATATGCTCAGTGGCAGGATTCCTAGATCATGTGGTAGTTTTATTTTTAATATTTTGAGGACCTCCATACATGTCATGCATTTTTCAATAATTCAAGGCAGGTCTAATTAAGATATCTGTGTTATCTGTTTTTATCAAGATGTGGTTATAGTAGTTATAGTACAATAAGTGCTAAAGAATGGAAGAAATAGGTGCAATACTCATATCTGATATGGGTGCAATGTTTCTGTGTGCTGGGAGATGAAATGTCTACCCACAAAGGACTGACAAGGCCCATGGCATCAAGGTGTGGTTGCACAGGGAGCTAGAAAATTGGGCCCTGGAAGTCACTTAATATACACAGAGTAACTTTTGTATGTGAGTATCAGATATTCTTGTAAAAATGAAATAAAGAGTTCACCATGGTTTCTGTTGGGTGATTCTTCCTTCTCTTTCCTTTGACAGGCATAATGCGCACAATTTTCCTTTTTATTTTTTCATTTTATTTTATTTTATTTTATTTTATTTTATTTTATTTTTTTTGCCTTTTGTCATTTTTTAGGGCCACACCTGCGGCAAGTGGAGGTTCCCAGGCTAGGGGTCTAATCGGAGCTGTAGCCACTGGCCTACGCCGCAGCCACAGCAACGCAGGATCCGAGCCGCGTCTGTGACCTACACCACAGCTCACGGCAACGCCGGATCTTTAACCCACTGAGCAAGGCCAGGGATCGAACCCGCAACCTCATGGTTCCTAGTCGGATTCGTTAACCACTGCACCACAACGGGAACTGCCAATTTTCCTTTTTAAATCCTCAAGAGGCAACACACACTCAACATTTCACCCTGTATCCCATTGCTCTCTCTCCTTTTAGCAGTTTGTTTAATTCACAATATTATTTCAGGTCTGGTCTCAATGTAGATGAATTCCAGGGTCCTTTACTTCTCAAAAATTCTGTGGATTTTTCATTTACAATGGGCTTATTATATGTCATTACACACAAATAATAGCTAAGTTCTGCTTCTGTCACTTTCTGTTTGGGAGCAAAAAAAAAACCCTGTTTTAAATTTGTTCCGGTTTCCTCAATTTCTAAAACAAAAGGTATCTCTCACAAAATTCATAAAGTTAACCCAAGATTCTAATTTATGGAAAACTGTAAGAAGTGTACTAGTTATTGGACTCATCAACTGGGGTGGAGGCAAAGTTAGCTTTCACAAACCTAACTGAACTGAAGGGAGTCTAATCCTGTGATACAAAGAAATAATCAGGTTTCCAATGTTTGATGGTCTTAATTCATGGAGATTGCTTCCCTCTCTTGAAGCTCCTCATACCAACCATTATTTCCTTTGAGAAGATTATACATAGACGCTATGATTTATGTATATATCATATACATAATGATGTATGTGATACACATACCATGATATATATAGGTACATATAATCGTATGTATATACTATTGTGAAATTTCATCTTAATATTAATAGGTATTATATTCTTTCTGCATATATCTGTAGCATGAAAACTTTCTCAGTTCATTGAAAATATCAGAAAGCACATTTATTTCAAGGGCATATGGAACATTTTCCAAGATAGATCACATACTGGGCCACAAGAGAAGTCTTGTTCATTATTTTAAAATATCGTTTTTAATGCTTGTTTCGTATTTTGTTATGCATTGTAACTTCAGGACTTAATCTTCAGTTGTTAGGCATCTAGGATACCTTCTATTGTAAACAAGTACTGGAATGCTCTTTTCAAAGTTGGCTATGACCACTAATTATTCAACCCATGACATCTTCTGGCATTTGAAATGGCTGCTGCATTTTCTGAGATGAACATCCTTCTGCCTTTGATTCTCTATCTTCTGCTCTGACTGTTCACTCCTTTCGCTTTCTCCTAAATGTTGGTGGTCTCCAAGACAGTGTTCTTGCCTTTCTTTTTCTTATCTCAGTAGAATTTTCCTCTGGAAAATTCAGTTTTCCCATATTTACGTTTTCAGTCTTGGTATCTCTTCTTCCACAAATTTTATAATCTTTCTTTATTAAATATTTTTACCTCAAACCAATGGTTAAAACCAAATTGAACTTATCCAAGCTTATAGAAGATTTAACTTCACTAACCCAAATTTAGGATTTTTTGTAACTTCCATATTTCTTTAAAGGTTAAAAAAATTATTGTCTGAATTTTCCAATGCAAAACACCTCATGTAAACTCCTTTTTATTCATCTTTTCTTCCAGCTATCCAAGTCCTTTCTTTTTACTCCTTTCCTTTCCATTTACTCTCTCTTAAACTCATTCTCCACTATTTTAACTGAAAATTAATTCCACTCACTTCCCTTGTAGGTTGCTCAATATGCTCATTTTTTTTTTTTTTAAAAGGAGTTCCTATTGTGGCTCAGAAGTAATGAGCTTGACTGGTATCCATGAGGATATGAGTTTGATCCCTGGCCCTGGTCAGTGAGTTAAGTATCTGGTATTGCCCTCGAGCTGCAGTGTAGGTCACAGATGCAGCTGGGACCTGGCATCGCTGTGGCTGCAGCGTAGGCCAGCAGATGCATCTCCAGTTCAGCCCCTAGCCTGGGAACTTCCATATGCTGCAGGTGCAGCACTAAAAAGAAAAAAAAAATTAAAATTAAAATTAAATTTTCAAAAGTAGTCTTTGAAATGAAAGTCAGCAGTAAAAAAAGGGTCTGGTACATAATATATAACAATATAAAATCAATTAGAATAACTTTTTGATTCTTGACATACCTGTATCACAAAAGAGTTTTCTTGCTCAGTATAAGGGGATGGGGACAAGGTTGTCCTTGTTCCTGTTCCTCCAAGGATTTCTGGCCTGTAATATATTTCAAGCAAACCCTCTGGGATTGCTTTGTAACACTGAGATCAAGATACAGTGTGTTAAGTGCACCCAAGCTGATAGCACCTCTGATGTAGTCTGACCTATCTGTGATGTTCCTGTCTCCCTGAATCATATCATGGTCTTTAACAAGAAAGCCCTCTAACACTGCCCTACCCTGGTTTGTGGACAAAGTCAAGCCAAGAATTCCACAGATATGTGTCATTCAGCTCTAATAAATGGTATACGTATTTTGGATCTCATTATAATGGTAATATATTTCTGTACAACTATGTTAAATAAATAATACACATTATTTTTGTATACTGTGTTGCTTAGACAAACAGTTTGATTTTTTACAGGAAAAAGAAAAAAAATTGAGTAAGTTATTATAGGAAAGCACTATCATGGAGAAGAACACATGTCTAACTAAGGATTTTGTCCTATTAAACACCCAGCTGTCTTTGGCCATTGAAGTTTTCTTGAACGAATATGTACCTAAGGTTCTAAAAGCACTTTTCTGATTGCCAGTAGAGTTTGGCTTCAGGGTCTTCCTCTCATATATTTATCAGAGAGTACAAATACTGATGCTTTTCCTCAATTTTAGTCAGAGAAACATTTTAGAGCACTGGAATGAGGAACTGTGGACGGCTGAATAATTACCTCCCATTAAGGCCTTTAAAAACAGAATGGCTATTTATATTCCTGGAGTTCTTAATGAAGCTTTTTTTCACAGAGCAATTCTGTGATGATTTCTGAGGTCATTCTAGGTCTTGTTTTGAATAGTTCTAGTGTGTTAGATAAGTTTGGTTCAGAAAAACACCCCTGTTTGGAAAACTTGTTTCTGGTACTGACTCTATCATAAAGTTATTGGATAATATTAATTCTTTTTCCACTTCTCAGTAGAGTGTTTAAGGATAAATGGAATACTAAATGAAAACATTCTGTTGCCGATTTGGAAAAGACCTTGAAGGAGAAATTCAAAATTGTCTTGTATAGTTGCTTTCTAATTTCTATACAGTTCAACTGATGTGATGGTTGAGGCAAATAATAAAAAAAATTGTGTTTTGAAGAAATAAAAAGTGAGGACCAAAGCCAATTGTCAACACTGTCTCATAGAGGTGACCTAAGTGATTTCAATATTAGGTACTAAAGGATGTTGTTTACAAGAGAGGTCTTTTCTCCCTTTGCAGCTTTAAGTATTCTGTATCTCTTTTGTTCCATGGTCCCTTCTACCATCTCTTTTCACATTGCTTTTTCTAGCCCCAGCAGCTTTGTCTTTCCCACTGGAAAAGACAAGGCGGTGGAGTGAAAAAGCACCTGAAATTTGCATCAGGTAGACTTGGGTTTGCATCTTTGTTTTGTTTTTGTTTTCTTTGTTTCGTTTTTTTTTGTTGTTGTTTGTTTTGCTTTTTAGGGCTGCTCTGACAGCATATGGAAATTCCCAGGCCATGGGTCAAATTGAGCTGCAGCTGCCAACCCACGCCACAGTCACAGCCATAGCAACTCAGGATCCAAGCCACATCTGTGACCTACACTACAGCTAACGGCAACACTGGATTCCTGACCCACTGAGCAAGGCCAGGGATCCAACCCGCGACCCCATGGATACTAGTTGGACTCATTTCCACTGGAAACAGACCATAAGATCAACTCCTGGGTCTGCATCTTTAGCACCTAGCACTGGAATTGCATTTGTCAAGTTATATATCCTCATGTGAAAATACTGAAATAAACTCTACCTCTCAAAGTTTCTATAAAATGGTATGATATCTGGAAAACATCTCAGCACAGTTGCTGTCACAAAATGAATTCTCAATAATTATTAGGCATTATTGTTCTATTTTCATATGTTGAGTTGAAATACCACTGCCAAATTGAATATAATTTTAAGCCTGATGAAAAGGGAACAAACTGGATTTAAAAAAGGAATACATAATAAATAAAAGCAAAAGATATTTGAAAGAGATATCGCCCAAAATAAAAAGAAGCAAGTATTATTAACACAAATCATTTTTCAGTTGAGATGCAGGCTTTTAAACCAAATAAATGCTGGTAATAGCATTAAGTTCTCAAATATAATTTGATGATCGATCCTCCAGTGATCTTCCTAAATCGGAGGCCTCTATGGAGAAAATAGTTCAGATACATCCTTGAAAATGCAATTGTAGAAGGATGTTGTACATTTATCTAGGAAAGCCAAGTGTCAGTTTTGCATGTGGTGTTTTCCAAGTTAGAGAAGCTGCATCACACAGAAGGTAAGAATATAGGATCTGTTTTTAATGGCTTTAAATGGAATATAATCTATAAAAACATTGAATCAGTACGTTGTACACTTGTTATTAGAAATCAAAAATAAAATAAAAATTGAAAAAGCGAAGTTCCCATTGTGGCTCAGTGGGTTAAGACCCCGAGTAGTATCCATGAAGATGCAGGTTTGATCCGTGGCCTTGCTCAGTGGATTAAGGATCCAGCGTTGCCACAAGCTGTGATGGAGGTCACAGATGTGGCTCAGATCCTGCATTACTGTGGCTGTGGTGTAGGCTTGCAGCTGAAGCTCCGATTCAACCCCCAGCCTGGGACCCTCCATATGCTGTAGGTGTGGCCCTAAAAAAGAAACAAAAATTGAAAAAGGTCTCATCGGACAAGCAACAATTAAAAACGAGTGTAGATTCTAGAGCTGAGTAGTGGGGTTTGTATTCCACGTTGATCAGTTAGTAGCTCTATTACTTTGTGTAAGCTACCTAACTGCTTTGTGCTTCACACTTTCATGTATAAATTTTGGATAATAAGAGTTCTGTACAGTATGATACGTGTGTATGTGCATGCATGTGTGCTATTTAACTGAGTAAATACATGTAAAAGAATTATAACAGTGTTTGGCAAAGAATAAGTGCCCTATTTAAGTGCTACAATTATTATCATTAGTAGTAGTAGCAGGTTCAGGGAGATAGTGCAACTTGGAAATGATTACATTTGGTAATCTTCCCAGAATTATTTTATGGCTAATACTGACTAAACATTGAATATCTTCAAAGACTGGAAAAAAATCACTATTTGAGGCTAAAATAAGGGGGTCAATGTTATCAGTACTTTATTCACTGATAAAGAAGTTAAAGAGCTGTAGTTTTGAAAAGCTACTTCATGTAGCAGAGTAAGGCTTGATCAACTGTTTGCAGTTGCAAACAAAATACTGAATTGGGGTTGTAACTAAATTTAAAAGATAATTTTTTTCCAGGGAGGTATAAATCTATGGTGAAGGTGAATCACATCTTTATTTTATTACAAGATGCAACTCTAAGTTCCTGGTATACACACACACAAACACACACACACACACACACACACACACACTCAATTCAATCCTCGCTGCAAATCTGCAAATTGAAATTATTAATGTTTCAATTATTCAAAAGGAAAAACTGAAAATTAGAAAGATTTTGTGATTTCCCTGAGACACACACTGATCATGTGGGAGATTTCTTAACTCTTTATTGGATAACTTTCTCTCTCTAAAAGCACTTTCATTTCCTGAGAGTGTTATGGAACTTTGCTGTATTTTGCTATGTTCTGAAAATGCATTATTTTAATGTATGTGTACTTTAAAAGAAAGTTCATTCTTGTAGCTTCGTCTCTATTGAAAAACCAGCGTGTGTTCAGATGGAGAGCTACTCATGGCCTGAGGCTTGGAGACAGAAAGGGAGGTAAACTCAAGCTAAAGGAATCCATGGCTCTGGGCCTCACAAAAGCAGAAGGCCAGAGATGAGAGGCTCAGGAGAAGCTGATCAGCAGACAAACTGATAAAATGTGACCATAGCGACAGAGAGGTGGGATTGTAGCTGCTTTAATGAAGCAGGTTCTTGTCAACTTTGGGTGAATATGCTGACAGTCAGCAGCAGGCACCAAAGAATAAATGATGCTCTCTGGAGGTCTATCACAGAAGGGATGCAACTAATGAGATTCCATGAATCATGCTGATGAGGTATGAACGAACACTCATCAGGAACAATTGACCTAGAAACTAAGGCCAGTATTTCAAGGGGTATCTTACAGCCAAGCCCTACCAGAGTAGGCAGCTCCATGTGAAATATGTGATTTTTCTAAGCCAACTTAGTGACAGAGCAGTCCTGACTTTTTCCTACCACTGCTGACAGAGGTTTTTGGACATGATGTGCATGGTTAAGTTCTAAAATAGAACAAAGCTAGTACCAGTACTAGGTACGGAGGACAAAATAGGACCTCTGGAGTCAGAGAAACCTAGATTCAAATCCCAGCTCTTTCATTTGTTTTTTGTAAAACCAAGTAGTTTCCTTAGTGTCTTGGTAAGTTTTTTCATCTCTAAAATGGGACCAAGAGTATCTACTTCCAACTGACTAAGGTATCATGGCATTCAACATCTATTTAATAAATAATGATTCTATCAGTCCCCTTCTATTTATAGACAAGAATTGATATACTATGCACTCTCTATATTTTCCTGATTATAATTTCCTTGCATTTCTTGCACCCTTCCTAAAGTTTAAAATTCATTCATTCATTCATTCAGCAGTCAGGTATTGAGCTTTTATGATGTGCCAGGAACTGGGCCATTTTCTGGGGTTATAGAGAAAGAGGATACAGCCTCCACTTCTACATTGCTCACTGATCACTGTAGAATTAGTGGATAATTTCAGTTCAATGTGATGATTACAGCATGGGAGCACCAGGGACAAGTGGGGTATTGGGTCATATGTAGAGCCTCCTACAGTATGAGTATGGGCTATTCAGGTAAAGGAGGGTGAGGGTAATGATGTATTTCCCCAAAACGTAAACATATGCAAGAATATGAAGGTCTTTTTTAGACACCATGCATCTCTTTCAGGTAGGTTAAAGGCCAGTTGTAAGTTTTAAATTAGTTTCCAATTAATTTGTCAATAAACCCTAGTCAAGGCCACACATCTCTCTTTTGTCACTCATTGCCTCCCACTCTTGTTTCCATCTACATCTAATATCCCAAAGCTTTCTATGCTACTTGGCCATCACCTAACCAATCTCAGGGGCTAAGATCTAGAATTGCAGACACAGTCTTAGATGTTCTAAACAATTTAACTATGTGGTCGTTGCCACAGATGTCCTAGTTAAAAAAAAAAGTGTAAAGTATTAACATTTCAAAACGCTTCTTTACTTTACATACAACCTTAAAAAGAAGTGTATTGTAGATTGAGTAGCCAAAAAGGAATTACTCCGTCCTATTCTTAAGGTGTGCTGTCCTAAGCATCTACTGTGTGCTATAATGGAACTAGCTTATGAAACATTGTTTAGATTTTGTTCAAGATATTCTCTCAGAGCAAAGATAGAATTCTGGAGCTCTGTACCTCAGTTGGGTTATATGAACTAAAGTGAATAGCAGAAGACTGAGATCATTTGCATAATGATCCATCTGAGAAGGCCCAAATCAGTCCTCACCTATAAAATTGTGATTTTTATTTTAGCCAGGGAAAAAATGTTAGGAAAGACCTTTTGGAAAAAATATATTCCTTTGTATTATTGAAATATATTTCCTGAAAACGTTGTTTTGCCTAGCAAAGTCTAAGTATAGGGAAATACATGGACATACAGAGAAAATTCTGAATATGTACATTTACATTACTATTAAAGAAAAGAATTGATGGCTGGTGACTCAGCATTTCAAGGGGTGCTTCTTTGCTTATTTAGACCTTGGCTTTGTCTGTAGAATTCCCATTGCTTCTGACCTATCGGTTAATTGCTTAAGTGGGTAAAAGGTTTATTTAAATACATCTGATACTTCATTATGTGTGGCTTTTAGACCAGAAGGAAACATAAGGATGAGATCTGTAGTTTTATACTTTGTCGTTTCAAATCTCATTATTTATCAAGAGCTAGAGAAAGCTAAATCACTAAAGTGATTAAGGGGGAAAAAAAGACTCTGAACCAAATATAAGTTTACGTGTTATTCTAAAATATATGGGCCGGTGCAGAAAAACTAATCCTAGTGTAAATTTATACTCTTGAGAAAATATTGGATGTCTATATTTTGTTTATTTCAAGAATCTCATTTAACTTATAGTCTCTGAGCAAGTGCTAAAAGTTAAAACATAGCCATCTGTGGTATCCTGTCCGACAGATCAGGGTTCTCCTGACAACAGAGAGAAGTGGGTCTGTAGATGTGCTTTATTCTTCCTAATCTACTGTTGAGATCTAAAGAAACTAAGAGAATGATTATGAAGGGCAATTTTTGCAGAATCTCCCATGCTACATTTAACTAGATAGATAATGGCAGAATTTCCTAAAGTTACTGTGTTAGAAGTCTTGATTCTTTTGAGAGTAAATCTATTAACAGGATTCCATTTCGGGAGAAAGTTATCAGAGAATGAATATAGAAACTATATAGATTTTTAATGGAAATATATTTACAGTTCATTTAAGAAAGGACAGACCAAAAAGAAAGTGCTAGTTTGTTAATAGGAACAGTAGATGTTAAATAAATTATTTGCTAAGACATTTACAGGGAAAAGCAGGGGATAGATGCCAGTGATAGATATGAATTTCCCTACAGAGGAAAGAACTATGATAGTGCAAAACCAGATGATTAGAATGCAAAGTGTGACAAAAGCTCCAGGCCATATGGAGCCCATCTCATAATTGTGATATGGAAAATGGAAGAGATAAATCTTCTCACCTTTTGTTTCCAAAGAAACATGACTACATATTGAAAGTAAACTCAAATATATTCAATTCAGAATAAGAAAACCAAAGAGATTTAGCTATGAAAACTAGATTTTTAATAAGCATATTTTGTGGGAGTCTGAGTGACTTAAAATGTTGTGTTAGATACATGTGTACAGAGATCTGAATCAGCCATATGTATACATATATACTGATTCTATTTCAGATTCTTTCCCCATATAGGCTATCACAGAGTATTGAATAGATTACTCTGCGCTATATTGTTACTGGTCATTGTTACCAGTCAATTTTGTATATAGTAGGGTGTATATGCCAATCTTCACCTTCCAATTCATCCTTCATTCCAGCATTTCTTTCCCCTTTGGTAACCGTAAGCTTGATTTCAAAATCTTTGAGTCTTTTTCTGTTTTGTGAATAAGTTCTTTTGTATCATTTTTATTAGATTCCACGTTAGTGATTTTATTTGTCTTTTTCTGATTTACTTCACTTAGTATGAGAATCTCTAGTTCCATCCATGTTGCTGCAAATGGCATTATTTCATTATTTTTATGGCTGAGTAATATTCCATTGTATGTATGTACCACATCTTCTTGATCCATTCCTCTATTGACAGACATTTAGGTTGCTTCCATGTCTTGGCTACAGTAAATAGTGCCTCAATGAACACTGGGGTGCGTATATCCTTTTGAATAATGGTTTTCTCCGGGTATATGCCTAGGAGTGGAATTGCTGGATCATATGGTAGTTGTATTTAGTTTTTTGAGGAATCTCTGTACTGCTCTCCACAGTAGTTGTACCAATTTACATTCCCACCAACAGCGTGGGAGTGTTCCCTTTTCTCCACACCTTCTCCAGCATTTATTATTTGTAGACTTTTTGATGATGACCATTCTGACTCGTGTGAGGTAATACCTTATTGTAGTTTGGATTAACATTTCTCTAATGATTAGTGATGTTGAACTTATTTTTATGTGTTTTTTTTTTTTTTAAAGTGGCCACACCTGTAGCATATGGAAGTTCCCAGGCCAGGGGTCGAGCCACAGCCACTGAAGAAGCAATGCCGAGTAGTTATGCTGCGAGCCACACGGGAAGTCCTTTATGTGCTTTTTGATGATTTCTCTGTCTTCTTTGGAGAAATGTCTATTCTGCCATTTTTTTATTTTTTTAAGATAATATTCCACGAGATGTTTATATATTTTGGAGTTTAATCCCTTGTCAGTCTCTTCATTTGCAAAGATTTTATCCCATTCTGTGGATTTTCTTTTCACTTTTTAATGATTTTTTCTGCTGTGTAAAAGCTTTTACATTTAATTAGGTCCCATTTGCTTATTTTCATTACTCAAGGAGGGGGATACCAAAAGATATTGCTATGATTTATATCAAAGAGTGTTATACCTACGTTTTCCTTAAAGAATGGCCTCATGTTTAGGTCTTTTTTTATATAATGATTTTTATTTTTTTATATAGCTGATTTAGAGTGTTCTGTCAATTTTCTACTTTACAGCATGGTCACCCAGTTACATATACATGTAGAGTCAGAGGGACCTCATGTTTGAGTCTTTAATTCATTTTGAGTTTATTTTTGTGTGTGGTATTAGAGAATATTCTAATTTCATTCTTTTACATGTAGCTGTCCAGTTTTCCCAGCACCACTTATTGAAGAGACTGTCTTTTTTCTATTGTATATTCTTGATTCTTTGTTATAGATTATTGACCATAAGTGTGTGGGTTTATCTCTGGGCTTTCTATCCTGTTCCATTGATCTATATTTCTGGGTTTTTTTTGTTCCAGTCCCATGCTGTTTTGATGACTGTAGCTTTATAGTATAATCTGAAGCCAGGGAGCCTGATTCCTTTTGATATAATCTATTAAACAAGAAGAAATTCATCCTTTTATTAAGCACTTTCTAAAGAAGATGATTTCCTAAGTTTCTTAGATTGCTAATAACTATTGTTTAGTAGCCCAGGAGTCAACAGGATTTCACAGGTTATGGGTACAAAAGGAAATTATGGTGATAGTTAGTCCAGAGTCTCAGTATATACCACACTAGCTGGTTAGTCTCATTGCCAATAAGTACGTTTACTTTCCCTGGAGTAGGGACATTTTTTTCCTTTTCCTATTTTCCGCTTTTGACCTTGGACTTTGCCCTTTTACCTCTCTATACTACTCTTTTCAATTCCAGAATGTCTCTGAGAGTCTATGCAAGTTTCTCATATAGAGTCACTGCATCTTCAGTATGGTTTTTCTCCAGTTACATTTTAACTTCCTCTGGTGGTTGTTTACTGAAGCCCACATTGGAACTGCTTGCACCAGCGGGCAGCACAGATAATGTTCAGGAACAACCATCTCCTGTGGGTCTCTGTCTTTTATTGCTTTCACTCCACTGTTCTCAGCCAAATCATAGACTCCCACAGACTCATGGGGCCTTTGGTTGGCAATAGGTTACTTTGTCCTGATTGCTGCTTCTGCCATTTGTATCACCAGGCTGTCACCACTGCCTCCATGTTTGTGGTCTGTACATGAACTATTTAAAATAAATAATTTTCTTTTATTGTTGTCACCTTATTTATTTAAAGTGGCCCCATAGTGGAATTACTTGCGATTCTAATATTACATCTATTTTATTCCTGTGGCTCTCTCCTACCTTCATTTTTATTCACCTTCCTAGATTTATCTTTGTTTTACTTAACTTGCCATATTTTGGTCGTCCCTAATGTTTTAAGAAATATTTATTTTTAAATGCCGTTCACTGCAGTTTTCATCTTGGTGGACTAGACAAATATATTCTCAAGGTGCTGAGATACAAGAAATTATATAAAATAGGACCTTCATTTTATTTATGTGTATCTTACATATTGGCCAGAATTTTATCTTAATCATGTTAATATGTTTAATTGATAAGCAATTTCAGGTAAAGTAGAGAAAACTCCAGTCAAAGAGGATTTGTCATTAGTTAAAGTCTTTTTTCCATTTTCTCTCTTAATCTGTATTTGTCATAAATTAATTTTTGTGTAAGTTGAAAGGCCTTTGGTTAAGATTAATATATATTTGATTAATATATATTTAATTAACATATATATCTGTCTGAATTGGGTGAAGGATTATTTCTTGGTGGACATATCGTACAGGTCTGTTTCTTACAATTTTATGATTTAAATATTTCTTCAGGCATGGCGTTGTATTCATTCATGGTGTGGTTACTGTCACCAACATCAGAAACCTTTCATTCAGTGCCATTGTGAGTTTGCCTAGGTTGGTAGCTGTACAAAAGGAGTTAAATTCATTTCAAACATTTTGTGCTTCAGATATTATGACAGGCACCGGGGATATTGAAAGTGCTAAAGATGTGCTGGTGGTGAAGGGAAGAGAGAGATAGTTTATTTCAGACCGATGAACTAGCAAGCACAGAAAGCATAGAGTGTGGAAAATGCATGGGTTGTGTGACATCGGATGAATACTCAGCCTCAGCTAATGTTACAAAGATAAGGAGTTTGTTCCTCAAGCCATATAATCTAAGATTGTAGATTTCAGTGAGAAAAATAAATCTCATGTTTTAAAGATTATTTCCTAAAGTGATTCAAGGGTAAATGCTAGGTAGCATACACACATGCTTAGGTAAAATGCATTTGATAACAGGAAAGCATTTACAAACAAAACAAAAAGAAAATATGTCCCTTGTAGAATTAGGTAGGTGGTGTAGATGTGTTTCAAAAAATGAAGTACTTTGTCAGGAGACTTAGTAATGACTGAGGAAAATAGTCGAATCATCATGCAATAACCAAAGGAGAGAATTCTTATAATACAAGAGATCATTGTAAGAGTTATTGATATGAAGGGAACACCTGGAGCTGCCACTGCTAATGAGACAGCTTCAGTTGAAAATACCTACTGTCAGCATCTTTTATAAGCAAAGAAGTGCTAAAACAGCTTCCTCATAATCCATGAGGGAAATTTCTATTAACAGAATGTTAGTGCTGGAAAAGAATCATTGTGATCTGAAGCTACCAGAAATCTTCTGAATACTTCAACTAGGACAGCCTGAAGAGAATATGTAACTCAGTCCTGTATTTTACATAAGAGAGCAAGCTGAGGTTCGGAGAGGTAGAATGAGTTGCTCAAAGTCAGACAGCTGGTTAGTGACAGAGCTGGTTAGTGACTAATGTCAGTACAGACATTATGTCAGTCAGACAGCTGGTTAGTGACTAATGTCAGTACAGTGCTCTTCTCATAGGTTTTGCTGCCTCTGTCCAGTCCTTTTATAACAGTCAAAGACAGTCTTTTTCTGTACTCAACATTTCTGACACCAAATGTGTAGGTTTTTCCACACATTGCCATTCCGACATTAACTACCTGGAGTTAGTGGAGACTCCACAGGTTAAGACTCAGTCCTTCAAGACCTACTCCCACTTCAGATGCCATCCACAACTCCCAGGGTTGTCACCTATATTTTTGATCAACAGAATATAAATTGGGAGTTCCAACAACCCTCTCCCTAGGTTCAACTTTTTAGAGTGGTTCACAGACCTGAGGAAAGTTCATAGAACTTGTTTTACTTACTATTACCAGCTTAATAAAAAGTATAAAGCTAAGGAAGTGCCAAAGTGAAGAGAAGCATAGGGCAAGGAAAGGGCGAAGGGTTCAGAAGGTCTCCCATGTGTTTACCAGCCTGGTAGCTCTATGAACCCTTCATTAGAGATTTTATGGAGGCTCCATTACACAAGAAAAATTGATTAAATCATTGACCATTGGTGACTGAATTCAATCTCTAGCCCCTCTTCCCTCCTGGGAAGTTGGGGAGATGGGGGTGAAAGCTCTAACTCTGGAATCCATACTGCAGGAGTCACTTTCTTAGTATAAACTCAGGTATGATTGATAAGGACTTGCTGTAAATAGTAAGACACCACTAACATCTCTGTCACTCAGGAAATCCCAAGTGTCCTAGAAGGTCTGTGCTAGCAACCTGGATGAAAACCAAGTATTAATTTATTGTATTACATTAGGAGCTCTGTGCCAGAAACCAGGGATGAAGAACAAATACAGTCAGTCTTTCGTGTCTGCAGATTCCACATTTGTAAATTATGTACTATGATTAAGATTGTCAGTGCTAAATTTGCAAATGTGGAACCTGAGGAGGGTGAGCTGACTGTGGGAGTTGAGTATCCTTGGATTTTGGTATCTTCAATAAGTCCTGGAACAAATCACCTTTGAATACAGAGGTACAATATATATATTATTATATTGCATATTAGGCAATTAAACATATAGATATCTCTCAGAGAATTAAGTTGCCTTTCCAAGTCACTTAGTTATTGCAGGTTTTGGTTCCAGATCACTGCAATAAAGCAAATATCTCAATAAAGTGAGTCACGCGAGATGTTTGGTTTTCTACTGCATATAAAAGTTAAGTTAAGGAGCTCCTGCTGTGGTGTAGGGGATTACGGATCTGGTGTAGTCTCTCTGATGTCTAGGGTTTGATCTCTGGCCCAGTACATTGGGTTAAGGATCTGCTGCTGCTGCTACTGTTGCTGTGCTATAGGTCGCAGCTGTGGCTTGAATTTGATCCCTGGACTGGGAATTTCCATATGTCTTTATGTGGCTAAAAGAGAAGGAAAAATGTTAAGTTTAGACTACATTATACTCTATTAAGTATGCCATAGCATTATGTCTAAAAAAACCCAATATACATTCCTTAAAAAAGAATTTCTTAACTGATACAAAATTTTAATCATCATCTGAGGCTTCAGGGAGTTGTGGTATTTTTGCTAGTGGAGGGTCTTGCCTCATCGTTGATGACTGCTGACTGTCACTGAAAGTTGGTGTGGCTGTGACAATTTCTTAAAATAAGATAATTATGAAGTTTTCCATGCTGATTGAATCTTCCTTTTATGAACAGATTCTCTGTAGCATGCACTGCTGTTTGATAGCATTTTACCCACAGTAGAACTTCTTTCGAATCCACTTTTTCTAAACTCCTGCTAGTGGTGGTATTTTGACCTCTTTCCATGAATCATGAATATTCGTAATGGCATCTAGAATGGCGAATCCTTTCCAAAAGTTTTTAGCTTTCTTTGCCCAGATCCATCAGAGAAATCACTACATATAGCAGCTTATAGCCTTACCGAATACATTTCTTAAGTGATAAGACTTGAAAGTCAAAATTACTCCTTGATTCATGAGCTGCAAAATGGATATTGTATTAGCAGACATGATACCACCATTAATCTCATTGTACATCTTTATCATAGCTCTTAGGTGACCAAATACATTGTCAATGAATGGGAATATTTTGAAAGAAATGCTTTTTTCTGAGCAGTAGTTCTGAACAATGGGTTTAATATATCCAGTAAAGCGTGTTGTAAATAGATATGTGATTATACAGGCTTTGTACTTGCATTTATAGAGGACAGGGTAGATTTAGCATAATTCTTAATGGCCCTAGGATTTTCAGAATGGTAAATGAACACTGGCTTCAACTTAAAGTGACCAGCTGCATTAGTTCCTAACAAGAGAGTTAGCCTGTCCTTTGAAGATTTAAAGGCAGGCGTTGACTTCTCCTCCCTAGCCATGAAAGTCCTAAATTAGATCTTCTTTCAATATATAACTGTTTTGTCAGCATTGAAAACCTGTTATTTAAGGTAGCCTAACCATCATGTCTAAAGATTTTGACTTCTAATATAAAGTATATAGTTGTTATTAAAGGGAGGTCACAATCCTTGAGAAACACTACCACCAAGTCAGGCTGGATCCTGGATGGTTTAGAGACATTGTCTATTTGGCCCACTGATCCACTTTTCCTCAGTCTCCCTCTAGACAAGCCTGTCCAGCTTCTATGTTCCAGATTCGTTGCAGTGAGACTGGTAGAGGCTGTGCTTCTTTCTCAGAAATCTAAAGTTGAGATTCCCAAAACCATGTGGAATCTTGGGACCAGGAATCAGGAGCCAGAGGGAGGAGGCAGGAGAAGAAAGAAGCAGAAGCATAGAAGTCACGGCTGATAGGCCAGCAGAAGACTGGTCTGGATGCATCCCCGGTGGTAGAGGTGACTGATCACCTGCAGCCCTACAGTTGGGTGATCCCAGTTCATTGAAAGTGCAAGCAAGGGCCAGAGCAAGTAATGTTGATGTAGTGTGGTTGCTCAGGGTCCTGGGGAGAGGCAGAGGTCAGCATCTAAGGCCTAAACCAAACACAGGGACAAAAACAAATCCCCCTAGGACACTCTGGGGGAATGAAGGGTTCCAGGCCAGGGTGGCTGGTGCAAAAGAGCAAAATCTGAGTGTGTGCGCACAAGTGGAAACAGCACTCAGGAATTCAGTCGTCTGTAAGAGGCGCACGTTTTTGCAGAAGTAACCTAATTATGCATCAGAAGTTCATTTGAATCAGATTCCCAGAGCAGTGGTTAGAAAGTGCATTCTGACTTTGTAGGTCTTTGGTCTGAATCATAAATCTGCTTTTTAAAAGACATCCTAAACAATTCTATACACAACTGGATTTGGGGTACACTCCCCTAGAAATTCTTTGTGCTTCTAACAAAATGATTCAATGATTGCATTTTAATGTTTAATGAAAACTCTGGAATGATTAAAAGAGTCTACCTTCGCTTTACCAAATTTCTTTGATTTATATAAACATTATAAAAATGAGGCAAGAATTTCCTCTCCTATTATTATATCACCAGAAACAACCAACCAAGTAAAGTTATCAGTTGAAATAAGTATGGATGAGATCAACATACAAATAAAAAATTGAAAACAATATCATTCCCCCAGTGCTCAGTGGAAATGAGTATACCTTGAGTAGTCTGGGCATGAATAAATAGAAGTATTGACCACTAGTCAGTAGAAATCATTGTAGCATTTTATAAAGGATGAGTGATGCCTCTTCAGAAATGTAACACAAAATATGCCATTCAGAGAAATGCGCACACTATTAACCTTTTCATAGTTCAAGTCATTAGAATGTGATGTTGAATATCTCAGACATCAGAGAAGATGGATTTACCATAAGACAGCTTGTTAGAGCAAAAAGAGCCCATGATTTCAATGGAAGATGGTATGAGAAAAAGAATGAATATATATGCATCACTGGGTCACTATGCTGTACGGCAGAAATTGCAAAAAAAAAAAAAAAAAGGAGTTCCCATCTTGGCTCAGTGGTTAACTAATCCGACTAGGAACCATGAGGTCGCGGGTTCGATCCCTGGCCTTGCTCAGTGGGTTAAGGATCCAGTGTGCTGTGAGCCGTGGTGTAGGTTGCAGACGCAGCTCGGATCCTGTGTTGCTGTGGCTGTGGCGAAGGCTGGCAGCTACAGCTCCTGTTAGACCCCTAGCCTGGGAACCTCCATATGCCACGGGTGCGGCCCTAGAAAAGGCAAAAAGACAAAAAAAAAAAAGAAAAGAAAGAAATCTGGGCACTACCCCTCACTCAGCTACTGACATAGAAAGCAATAAAGCTACATCTCCAAATTTTCCCAAGATCTATTATATTTGTCATTGTAACTTAGAATTTGAAGACAGAAATAGGTCAGATATAGTGATTGGCAGAAGGAAAATGCACCAATACGGCTTTCATTCTTCCAGTCAGAGGCTACAATGAACAAGATCATTTTGGGGTTTATCCTTTATATTGTCCAAATCTTTAAAGCTTTAATTTTTCTACTTAATGAATTTTATTACATTTATAGGTGTACAGCAATCATCACAACCAAATTTTATAGCATTTCCATCCTAAACCCTCAGTGCATCCCCCTACCCCCCAGCCTGTCTCATTTGCAACCCATAAGTTTTTCAAAGTCTGTGAGTTAGTATCTGTTCTGCAAAGTTCATTGTGTCCTTTTTTTAGATTCCGCATGTAAGTGATAGCATTTGATGTTGATGTCTCATTGTCTGACTGACATCACTTAGTATGATAATTTCTAGGTCCATCCATGTTGCTGCAATTGCCATTATTTCTTTCCTTTTAATGGCTGAGTAATATTCTACTGTGTATATATATCACATCTTCTTTATCCACTCCTCTGTCTATGGACATTTAGGTTGTTTCCATGTCTTGGCTATTGTATACAGTGCTGCAATGAACACTGAAGTACATGTGTCTTTTCGAGTCATAGTTTTCTCTGGGTAGATGCCCAGGAGTGGAACTGCTGGATCAAATGATAATTCTATTTTTAGTTTTCTGAGGAATCTCCATATTGTTTTCCAGAGGGGTTGCACCAATTCACATTCCCGCCAACAGTGTAATAGGGTTCCTTTTTCTCCACAACCTCTCCATAAAGATTTTTTAATTAAAAAATAAAGACAGCTTCTTTTTTTTCCCCTGGGTCCCTAATCTATTTTTATTTTATAGAGCATCCTAACTCATCATTTATTCAACAAATATTTATTAGCACAAATTATACTCAACACTGATATTTCCAATGAAAATCTACTTCCAATGAATTTAGAGATTAGTAAAGATAATAAGAAAAATATATTTTAAAAAGTAGAAATAAGGTATTAGAAAATAATGATCATAAGAATTCAGATGAGAAAACCTTATTTCTGGTGTGATCCATATTTGTAGAGATGGCATATGAGTTCTACCTTGAGTTCAGGTAGAAATTTGGTGGGGAACAGCATTTCAGGCACAGAGGGATGAGGGAACTAGATCATATTTAGAGAAGAGTGAATAATTTGGCTTAGTGTGCAGGGCATGTGAAGGAGATCCCTGGAAAATGGGCTGAAAAATGGGTTGGATCTGTAATTATTAGCACCTATAGTTAGGCTCATAGGTGGTGATTTTCTACAGATCAGGCCATTTTAGGGCTTGTTAATTTCTTATTTCTGCCTTTGAGGCACCTTTCCCATTAGCTGTGATCCACCACAATAAGTGTGTATGCTTTCTCACACCAAGGCTTGTTTTTAGGAGGACATTTGACTGGTATCCTGGCTTTGAAATGTGGCCTTGGACATGTGATGCTGGAATGCCAAAAGTTAGGTCCAGTCTTTTTACTTTCTTGACTGTTTTCTCTCAGGCCATATTCTGATTTTATTAATTCTTAATCTTACCACTTCAGTCTGTTTCAAGATGGTATGTATGTTGGAAGAAGTGACTGTTGCTTGGAATAAAAGAGAAAATCTAGGTCTCCTGGTGCTAAGTACTAGAGATTCTGGATGTTTAGAGCTTCATTATTTTCTTCCTAACAACCCGGCAAACCTTACAGATCTTTAACTGCAAGAAGAGATTGTATGTATTTGAAGAAACCTTACTTTAAAGAATATACCAGAGCAAAGCCATTCATTATATTCAAAAACTAGCCTCTGTCACTTTGAAAAGAAAATTCTAAGTCATTTTCTCCACTATACAATATTTTCTATGCTATTTTTCCTACTTCCCTGGCAACTACTTTGCCTACCCCTTTTAAATCTATTAATTTTGCTCCTTCGGTGACATTGAGAACCTTCCGTGGGATGTATTTTTTCTGTTAATTGTTTAAGTATCTTCCAGCAAAAATAACACATGGGTTTAGAGTGTGGGTATTCCAAAACATGAATTTTAAAAGACTCAAATTCACCATGCTGCTTTGTCTACCTGCATTAGGTTTATTTTGAACTAGTTCTAGTCGGAACTGAATATATATAGAAGAACTTTATCTTCCCATTTGTTAGCCTTGTCATTTCCTCCCTTCCCTTTTTTGCTAATGGCCGTGACTTTTCTCTCAGGAGTTTTTCTGCCCGTTCCCTTCTAAACCTGTTCTTAGATAATGTTCTCTTAAAACTCATTCACACAGAGGTTTAATAAACTGATAACTTTCAGTGGGTTTCCTTTAAAACAGTTATTTGCTTTTAGCCATTTATGATACCCAAAGGAGTTATTTTCTAATTGGGTCTGTTGTCAGAGGTGCGTTCCTGGCTTCTTAAAAATAAATAATGTATTTTTTTAACCCTCTTCCAACCTAATAAAAAAGTCCTTTTTTTTTGTATTTCTAAATCTCCTTGTTGGTTATGACCTTAAATTTAACAAATTTGCCTGATATTTTATACCTACAAGCTTCCTGCTTCTAGTTTGCATTTAGAATATATTCTGCTCCTTAAGTGTTTGGTGTTTTCTACTTACATCTAATGAAAATTCTGTACTGCTGTCAAAATTCGAAAAGCACAGTTGTCATTTCACTGTAGTAGTTCAGGAAAATTTAAATTAGATTTGTACTCTTCAAAAATCACAGTCTGTTTAGGCATAAGCAAATTACATGCAAATAATGTAGGAAATGTCAGGTGTATTTGTTACACTTGAGTATGACCTTTGGGAAAGTAATATTGGGAAGTGCCTGACTGTGTTGCAGGGCCGATGGAGAGGTCTGACAGAATAGAAGGTCATCTGCACACAGAAAACTCTGACTTTTTTATGTAATTGTGCCTATGAGAATTGTTTTCGTGCTCTGATATGCAAAAATCCAAAGATGGTTAGTACCATGAAAATGCTAAAGACTAAGGAATAAATGACAATTTTCACCGGCTTTGAGTGCTAATCTTATTCAATTAGGGAAGAGAAGTGAATAATGTTAACAACGCTCTGTGAAGAGAATGCAGTTTGAATCTAGGTTCCTTCAAATCAGCTTAATTTTATGATAAGCTTCAACTGCTATCACCCATGTCATTATTATATTTGTGGCTGAGAATGCTGCATTTTATTCTGACTTGCATGTCATGGTGAACAAATTTTCCTAATTTTTCATCCTATAAGAAGTTATTTTAAAGAAAAACATGATCAAGAAGTTGGTAATATAGGTTTATCATAAAGAAAAAGTAAATCACTGCCAATATGGTACAGTTTGGGAAGGTCTAAATAAAGGACTCTCCATTTCAAACAAAACAAAATGAAACAAAACAAAAAACCTTCATTGACTTAAAATTGTGCTATATGTCACATTATCCCTCACCATCCCACCCCTTTAGTAGATTTCATGGTATATGACCTATTCATGCTCAGGTTCTGAGGATACCATGCAGGTAACTATGATAAGGTGAGGTTGGGTGGTGGTGTTTGGGGGTCAGAGAGGTAGGTTTGGCCTTTACAAAAAGAGCACTGCCTGAATGAGCTAATAGAGGTGAGTGAGGCATTTTGTGTAACTAAAGGAAAAACGGGGAAAGGGAACTCCATAGGGAGACAGGAAAGTCAAATTTCATCAAATCTTTTCATATTGAGGAAGACTAATGTTATATATAATCTCATTCATTTTTTCCCATTTGGTTTAAACTTGAGAAAAGTTAACAAGAAAATATTTGAATGAGAAAAATATTATATTGAAACATAATTTTGGCCTTGTTTTTCTAAGCACAGAAACATGGTTCTTTCTGTCAAATTTATGTGTCTGAGTGTTTCCCTCAAAATACATGGACACAGAATCAGAGGGAAATGGGTTTAAATATTGGTATTGCTACTTAGGAGCAAAGTGATCTCAGGCAAGTGAAATAACTGCACTGACCATCCTTTTTTTTTTCATTTGTGAAACTGATATAATAACCTTGATGAGATTTGTGAGAAGTATGACATCTGGATGATCTAGTTGAGCAGCTTGAATCATTATTAATATAGCTACTTTTCTTCTGACACATTCTGAAAAATATTTCTTTCTGGAACTAAGTCTGCTGGTCAGACTTCACATGAATAAATGGAATTTCATTTCTCTTCATCTTTGAAATCAGAATTATTGGGCTATGTCATTTTTTTCTCAAATGGTACAAGTGTATGCATAGTTAATGTCAAAAAAGTAAGTAAAGAGAATCCTGGTATAACCTTTTTATGTCAAGAAATTTAAGACTTCTATGTTTGAAAATGGATGTGGCTCTTTAAGTAAATATACTCATTATGAAATGTGCATTATGACCTGCTTCTCTCGGCATCTTGGACAAGGATCCTTGCCTATTTTGACAGAGCTCTGTGTGTAAAAGAATATCTTTAGAATGAGTGATGGATGCTCTGGGATCTGATGTTCTCGATGTGGGTTAAATTCATTATTCAGAAACTTGATAAATAGAAATGTGAACTTCTTAAATAATAGTAATGGAAATCATAAAACTGATTCATTAATCGCCATAAATTCCTTTACATATCTTATGGTTGACTCAATCCTTTCATTAAGTTTTTTTTTCTCTTATTATTCAGAATACTATAAATGTATCTTGGTAACATGGTTGTCATTTTTCCAATTAGCACAGTATCTGAGATTGCTGCCTCTGCTCTTATTTCTTATATTCCCCTCTCCTTAGTCTAAACCAATCTGCAGATTTCTCAAATCCAAAGTTTCTCAACAGAACTAGGAAATATAGATAAGGAAAGAAAGGGTCACAGGTCAATGAATTGATCTGGGCTCAGCAGGCAAAAGGGATGATGGTAAGTGACATTTAAACTTGGTGTTTATATTCAAATTAGATAAATGGGTTTATCGTCTTTTAACTCTAAGACTTTGGGACTTACCAAGACTTAGTCATCCTTAAAACAGGGTGGTGTGGGGGGGCATGCTAGAGACAGGGAAACATGGGTCCTTTTCTAATCCAGCTTATCATCGACGTCTTATTGAGAAACTGAGATTGCAGATAAATTTCCTTGTTAGGACACAGTTCAGAATCAGGATTTCAGTTTATCAGAAGGTAATCAATAAGTGTTATAGAACTAAATCATTGCTCTCAAGCACATCCTTCTAAAGATGTTCCTGACTGCTGTCCTGTCACATTTAAACCTGATATCAATTAATGTTTCAAGGCACCTTTGAATTCCATTGCTTTTGTTTTGACCTCTAGTGCTTTTCCTAATGAACACATTACCTAATTCATACAGGCTGTTTGCGCTAAAGTATTTGTTGAATAAATGTATGTTCATATGTCATGGGAATTTTAGAGTTTATTATGTCCTTTATTATCTAATACAGGAAGGGAGTCTGTAGATTGACTAATTTAATCTAGGAGTAGAACCCATAGGTTTCAGAGTAAGAGGCTCCAAGATTTGACTCTCTTCTATCATGTACTAGCTGGAAAAATAAAGTGGCCTTTCTGAGCCCTGTTTTTTTCACAAGTAAAATGGTCATGCTTCTACTACATAGGATTTCTATGTAGATAAAATAAAAAAAAAATCTTTCTGTAAGCTTCTGGGCAGGAAACACAGGGAATATTCAGATGGGAAGCTGAGGGTAGAAACTATCTTACAAAGGTATGGACAAAGTTAAAGGACATCTACAATGTATTATAAAGCGTCATAAGGCTAGTGACAAAATCAGCATTAAGGCTACACTGAAGGAGCAATGGGAGTAAAGCGTTCACAGATGCCATACACAGTGCTGTGCTTGTAGGAGAGAAACATCTGGAGCTGCTACCTTTGGTGGAGGGATCATGCCAGTTAGACCATAGCCAGACAGGAAGGGAGACCTTTATTCCCAGCCTTCCATTTCCTGCTAGTGCCTCCGAGTAGCCAAATTCACTCAGAAGGAATATATAATACAGCTGATGTAGGTCAGGCTCTGAGGAACAGAGAAGGGTGAAATAGAGAGAAAAAATACCCCCCCCCAATCTATCTGTGTATCCATCATGAGCATAGTGCTTGCTACTCGACACACAGGGTAACCACATACTTTATTATCCCAATTGCAACATTTTTGAGAATGAAAGAGGACACTACGGTTAGTCACTGCATTGCACTGGGACAACAGGCAGAGAATAGAGCTGTGTAAGACGAATCAGGGCTTATTGTCACCTTACTAACAGAGCATGAAAGAGTAGGTAAATGTGAATTTCCTTCCCTTTTTCAGCACTTTTTTTTCTCAGATTCTTCTTGTAATAAAGTAATGTGGGTGTTCTGAGACAGAAGATTGGGTTATTTTAATAAAGCAATTTAGACTCATCCCCCTGTGGCAGGCTTTCTAAAGTTGGTAATTATTACTGAGTCCCTTGCCAACATCTGCCAGAAGAATGCGAACGATTTAGGTTATTTTTTAAACCTGAGACCTGATTATCTTTAGTAGGCTCTCTCTGCTTAGAAATCTCGTTTGAACGTGGAAGAGAGTAGAGGCAAGAGAGTCTGTTATTTAATAAATGCAACTTACGCACCATGCACAGGGGAATTTGGTGAGCTATTTATTCTCTCTGGCCATGGCCTTTCTGTCTTATTTATGTCTCAAGACCAATTACTAAACACATTGGTTGCTTTGATTGGGAAGATACCTGCGATTAATATTTTTCTCTGAGTAAATATTGGTGATGGACTAGGAGTGGTTTTCTTTGTCGTTTTATATGACACAGAACAGAGAATACAAATGAGTTCAGGGAATTGAGATCAACAAGCATTTCAGCCTGTTCTGATAGGTACATAGAAGTTCAAAGACAAAGATAATTTTTGTTAAGCCAAGAAACATCAATATGATCAAATGTGATGGAGCAGATTTGAGAACAAAGGAAGCTCTAATTATGAAAATTGTGTGTGGTTTGCCTTCTCCAAAGTCTTGGCTGGAATTTTGAACCACATACTTGGAAAATAAATAACCTTAGTTATTTCTGCTTCTCAGTATTTCGGTTTTTCTATTTTTGACTGCACTGCCCTGTTTGTGATTGTGCCATCAATATCAGTGACCTGGTGCTTTTTTTTTTGAGGTTCCCCAAATGAAGGGCAACATAGGGGTGAACCCACCTCTGGTGCTCTTGCTCCTGGCTTACTGACTTTATTGATACCATTACCTTTGCTCAGCTTGCATGAGTCTCTGTGTACGTTGGCTTCTGCACTGCTCCTTTGCTATCCATCCAGCTCGAATAAGGTCTCCTCAAGGAGTGACTTACTCTTCCTCCAGAGGCTTCCTTTTAGTTAACAATTAGGAGAGTCACTTGACTGTGACTCTAATTGGTTGGGGTGACATATGGCTCACTCAGCCGTAATGTTTTTCCCCTTCTTGGCAAATAGGGTATATTCTTTCAGGAAAATGCTTACTAATTTTCCAGTGAAATTTTTTAAATTAAACCTTCTGTTGGTGAGAAAGCATTTAACCTGGCCATTTAGTCTGCTCTATGCATTCAGTGAAATGAATAGAGTTAAGGTGCCCTAACCACATATCACATGAAATTTTTCAACTGGGGCAGATACAGCCTTTAAGAAGCAGGATTTTGTGTCTTTCAGTTGATAGAATGAGATCAGAAAGCCTCTTAAACTAAAGTTGGTCACAGTTCCAATGAATGGTCAAGCCTTCCTCAAAGTACAAACTCAAGGCCTCACTTAGTCTCTTTTTTATAATAGGTCCCTGCAAGAACTTGTAGTTTTGGCAAGTTCTTCCTGGAACTTTTTGAGGTTACCTCCTCAAAAGAGAATTGATGAATTTATACAGTTTGACACTGGTAAACACATTTTCAAAAAGTCATATGTAATCCTAAGACAATGTGTCTGTTAACCAAGTGTATTTTTAAACCGAAAAGTGGAAGCTAGAAAAAAAAATTATATCCACTGTTATTGTCATATAAAGGTAAAGCAGAAGTTTATAAATAAGTTGGGTAACTAATTTATTTGTTCGCTACTGCTTTCTGAGTCCTTCTATGTATTAGATATTTCTCTAGACTTAGGGGATACAGGGGTGTGTAAGATGAGCTTGTTCTCTGATCTGATGGGATCTACATCATCAGTAGGAGAGACAGGAAATAAACAACTGCAAAACAAGTAAATAAAAAATAAACTTTCAGAGAGTATCAAGTGCTAGGTGGAGATTACCATGTTGGGGAATAATGGAGTGGCTGCCCTTTAGGCTAAGGAAGCTCTTTTGGAGGAGGTGACTTTCAAGTCAAGGTCTGCGTAACAAGGGGCACCAGCCAAGCAGAGTCTGGGGATGAACCAGTGCAATCGGCAGGAATATCGTGTACAAAGGCCCTGGGGCCAGAACTAGCCTGGCACATTCCAGGCAGTGGAGGAAGGTCAGGAAGCTTGAAGTGAGTGGGCCTGGAGGAGAATATGCTAAGAGGCAGGAAGGGCTTACAAGATCCCATTGGGATTTGTAAGCCGGGATAAGGAGTTCAGATTTTGTTCTAAGTGCTGTAGGATATAATTGGAGGGTTTTACATAAAGGAGTGACATGATCTGGTGAACAGATTTAAGAGATACTCTGGCAGCTGAGTGGAGAAGTAATTGTAAAGGAGTAAGAGTGGAAGCCTGGAGACCATTAACAGGTTATTGCACCACCAGTGAACAATGATGGCATCTCGCAATAGGGTGCTAGCCACAGGGATGGAGCCATAGGCAGAGAAGGGGAAAGTCTTGCCTTGGGGATGTTTGACTTTAGAATACAGTCTACCTGAAAATGATCATCAACAAGTAGCATCAGGTCTAAGTAAGAACTCAAGAGGGATTTGTATGTACCCTTGCTATACTGTCTCTTCTTTCATTAGTGTTCTTGACCTCTGGTCTAGAATAATGCTGCTTAAATTTTCTTGCATAAATTGTGGGAAAATTCCTTTCAATCTTCTCCTAGGGAGTAGCTTATTTTGTACACGATGTGGTTTATAGAATTTTGTGCTATTTAGAAAACAGTGTTGATAACGTCTCAAGCCAAGTTGGAAGTAGGACAAGTGTGGCAGAAAAGGCATGCTTCCATCCGTGTTTGATGTGGAGGATGAAATGACCGATAATGAATGAATTTCATAGGAAAGAAGGGGATGTGAACAAACACAAATTAAATGAGGTGCAGATTGTAAGTGATGTGAGAGATACATTACAGAAGCTCCTTCCTAGTAAACTAAGCCTTCTGACAAGTCCAGTTGAGACGTCTCAGTTATATTCAGAAGGAGCTCTGAGGAAAAGAGAAAGGAAGAGGCAAGTGTGGGGCAAGGAGGAGAGAGTCTGGAGTGGAAATGGAGCTTAAGCAGCAGCGTCCGTGCCAGAAGTGGAGAAGATCCATGCCCTACCCTCCTCAGAAAAACCTCAAACAAAAACCAAATATGTCGTGTTTGCATCTACCAACCCCAAACTATTACATTTGGAGTAGATAAGCAATGAGGTACTACTGTATAGCATAGGGAGCTCTATCCAATCTCTTGGGGTAGAACATGATAGAAGATAGTATGAGAAAAAGAATGCATGTATATGTATGATTGGGTCACTATGCTGTACAGCAGAAGTTGAAACAACATTGTAAATCGACTATTGTTTAATTTTTACATACACACAATGGAATATTACTCAGCCATTAAGAAAAGGAACAAAATAACAACATTTACAGCAACATGGATGGACATGGAAATTATCATGCGAAGTGAAACCAGTCAGACAATTAGACAGCAGCATCCAATGCTACCATTTACATGTGGAAACTAAAAAGACACAATGAATTTGCAGAACAGACAATGATTCACAGAATTTGGAAAACCTATGGTTTCCAAATAAGACAATCTGGGGGTGTGGGGGGATGCACTGAGGGTTTGGGATGGAAATGCTATTAAATTGAGTTGTGATGATTTTTATACACCTACAATTGTAATAAAATTCATTAAGCAATGGAAAGAAAAATAAAATAAATAAAAACACCGTTATTTCTTTAAGAAAAAAAGGAAAAGAAAAGACAAACAAACAAAATAAATGCAGTCTCTGAACAAAGCCCAATGAATATTTTGGTAGTAAGAACGTTGATTTAAGTGGCAGGCAGGCAGGCCTATTTGAATCCACGTTCTATATGATATATGAATACTTGAACAGAATACAGTCTCTGAGTCTCACTTTCCTCATTTATACGTGAAGATGTAGTTTTCTTCATAAGATGGAAATTTATAAAATCAGAGTGACTTTGGAAAAAAATTAATGAGCTGATATTGTGTTTTAATCTAAGTTCCATCTTTTTATCTATGTGTCTTTGGCAAGAAACTTAACATTTTAAAGCTTTGGTGTCCATATGGGACTGATATCTTTATCACAGATTGTTGTCTAAAATGTTACTGCTACTATATGTATTATAATTGTTGGAGTTTTTATTATTTAAAACTTGGCTTAAAGCATGCAATTGATAGGTACTATTTTCTCTGTGGTATTTTCTTTCCTTCAACTCTTATATGACATTACCACTTCTCCTCCATTACAGGTAATCTTTTATTTTCCCCCATAATGTTCAAATTTAAGTCTCCAAGTTTGCATAAATAAGTATATGCTTGTCTTAAACTTTTTGCTCCTAAGAAATCCTACTTGACTTCTTCCTCTGTGTTTGGCCTCATTATTAATAGTTTCCCACTTTGCTCTCAAGTGTCCTGGTTTGAACAACAAATTATGTGCTAATTCTGCTCATGGTTCTTGTTACTCTTATAGTCAATCAATATGTAATTGGAAATACATATCTTTGGAAAACCTAGTGCTCTGGAAGGTTCAAATCAAGATTACGTTTGTAAAAGTGATTTTCTGAAACAAACAAACAACAACAAAAAACAGTGTCTTGTTTACTAAATAGACAATGAATCCACCAGAAAGCCCTGATGGATGGGGCACTGATGCTAACCTGTCACTCCTGGAACATTCTGGGGTGAACCAGATACTCTCCTGTGGGTAGTACCCTCAAGCTGCCTATTACAAAAGTGCTTATGATCTTGGAAGACATTCATGGCTCCATTCTTTCCTGAGCACAAACACAGGGTTGTCTCTGTGACTCAGGTGCTGTTCCATGCATGTGGGGAGAGGCTGAACTGCCTCTTGCCACCCATGTCATGTATGCTTGTCAAGGAACCGCAGCTTTCTTTGGGAAGATGTGTTTTCTGTGTCCCAACAGAAGGTACAGCAGAATTGCGCTGTGGGAACCACCAAGATGCAGTTGTCATCTGGCCTGATGATTTTATTTCTCAGCCTGTCCATTTGGTGCAGAAAAAAGTTCTTTTCAACATTTAGTCTAGATCTAGACCTCGGCCCTGTATCATAGTGGAGAAACCATAAAACTTTGAATCCTGAGTATTTCATTTCTGCTTAAACAAGTTATAATAACACTTACCTATTTTCTTCATAGAGACTTGATTCATAATTCAATTGCCTATTGTACATTTTAGCAGCAAAGAAGTAGAGGAATTTATAATGTTATAATTAACTAATGTCGTTCACTTTTAACATTCTCCTTTCTCCCCTCCTTCTCCACCACTGGAAACTCATATAAAGAAGTCACATAATATAGCCCCTGCCTTCAGGTAGTTTGCTCACTTCTTAGGTATGTACACATGTAAAAAAGTTGAAGAAAATGAGAATTAGGTAAAAACAAATAAGTGCTAAATTAAGTTAAAAATGAACACTTCAGGATAGAATTTGGGATTATTTTGATTATTCAATCCATCTAGCAAAGAAAATCTCTGGATATGTTACTACTTTAAACCCAAATATTAGACAATTTAGACTTATAAAAGCATTGGCCACAGTTTTAGATGTCTGGCAGAACTAAAGAATCAAATTTCATTGCAACTTTTCTTTTAGAAAAAAAAAGTAAAGTATTCCTTGCTAATATTAAGCCAAACTTCATTTTATGTTAAATCTGGAATTAGAATAAGGTACTTTTTAATTTTTTTGACTGTGCCCGCAGCGGCATGCAGAAGATCCCAGGCCAGGAACTGAACCTGGGCCACAGCAGTGATCCAAGCCACAGCACTGACAACGCTGGATCCTTAACCTACTGAGCTGCTAGGGGACTCTTAGAATAGGGTGATTTTGATTTTTGTGACATTAGGTACATTATCCTGTAACAATAACAGCCGTAATTTAAGGTGCTAGGTCTGTAATATATATTCTCTTTCTTATGATCTTCACAATCTTTGTAGGAGTTATATATTATTATCTTCATGTTGCATATAAGGTTAGTAACTTGGTCAAAGTCATGCAGTTAGTTATTGACAGAGTTTTCAATGCCATTTCTTGCTCTTACCCACTGCTTTACAGAATGCAGTTTGTTTACAGGATGTACAGTATTATATTTTCTTCCTAGATGTCATCATAACTTTAGTGGATGTCACAATTTACTGCTGACCTAAATGCTCGTTGGATACCTTCTTATCCCTTACTTAGCAGGTTATCATCAGACTTTATTGCATTCTTGTTTCTATCACTCCTACTTCTTAGTTTCCTAAGGGATATGTAGATATGAAACCATGTTGGTTTTCCTTGTTAAGGAATTTGGGATGTCTCTTGGTTCTGGTCTTCCAGCTTGACCTCTAATACACTAAGTATTTGGTGTTCTGCCACTGACAGAAACTAGCAGCACTCAAAGTTTTCTATAAAGGGAAAAACACCCCTCATAATTGCTCTGATTTGGAACATTGGAAATTGCCCAACAAATAAGAAACTTTGCTTATCTCTCTGGTAATATTTTTAATAGAGCATTCAATATGGGGCTTCCCAAATGTTTGCCTTAATTAATGCTCATTATTTCATTCCTTTGCTTCTTAATTGTTTTAATACAGATGTATGTACTCATTAAAACTGAGGAGAATGACACCTTAATGGGAGATCTGGATGTGTATTCTGAAGCAACTGCTAAAATTATGAAGTTTCACAGAAATCTTTTTTTATATTAAAAATTCAAGTCAATATTATATTCAAATTCACTATGAATTATCTTTTCATATAAATATATGGTTTAAAATACTTTGACATAAAACTGATGTTTCAGAAATATGCCATATTTTCCTAGGGTTTGAACTATTTGAAAAACTAACTCATGTTTTCTGGCGATGTACATACTCTAGTTTGAAAACCATGAAGTTAAATAAATAAAGATCACCCTGAGCAATGACTATTCAGGCACTGAGTACATACAGACTTACAGCTAAATTCATCAATGATCATGTTCCTGTGGCTCTTACATTCAGGGGATAGACATTAATAAATAACTGTAAGTAAGCAGAAAAAAATCAATACTAATCAATTTTATGATGAAAATGAAGGTATTGTGAAAGGGAGTAAGTGGGGTTTTCTTCAGACATCATAGATTGGGAAAGACCTATGTGACATTTTAAACTGACACCCAAAGGATAGGAAAAAGCCATCCATGTAAATATATGTCACAGTAATTTCTAGGTATATAGTTCCAGGTTACAGCAAAAGTCCTAGGGTTGGAATGAGTGTGATTTGTTCTCTTATCAGGAAAAAAGGACAGTTGTATAGAGGGTGAGTGGAGGAGGGGTAAATGATGAGTCAAGGGACCAGATTGTCAAAGCCTGTTTAGACTATGGTACCAGGGTTTGGGTTCTATTCTAAGTGCGAAAGATGTCAGCGGATTACTTGGAATGGGGGAGTGACATGATCTGATTTATCCTTTTTAAAGATCACTCTGCTGTGTGGAGAAAGGATTCTAGAGAGTAGGAATGGAAGCAGCATGGCCAACTAGGTGACCTGTGAAGTGGTACAGGTAAGGAAAAATAATGGTTCAGACAGAAATAGCATCACTGTGATAAATTTGGGATATGTTTTAGAGGTAAAGGAAAGGACTTATTCATTGATTATATGGACAAAGGCATAGGGATAAGGAGAAAGTTATTAAGGATGTTAGCCTGAGCAACTGTATGTGGCCTTTGGTAAGGCAGGGGACATGATGATTTGAGGAGCAAGTGAACAAATCAGCATTTTGGGAAACTCACCATCCAGGTGAAGAAGTCAAGTAGGGTACAGGAGTCAGAAAAAGACTCAGATGAGCATGCTCCATAGAGAGAGAACTGTAAATACAAAGTCCCAATAGGAATAAATTTGATGTGTTGTAGGATCATCCAGAGAGCCAAAGTGTCTGGAGTATAAAAACAGAGGGATGCTGGTAAATAAGGTCACAGAAGCTGGCTACAGACAGGATATTTCAGGGCCTGCAGGTCACGAAAGAGTTTGCGTTGCATTCCAAGTGCGATAGGAAGTCACTGTTGGGTTTAGTCCAAGTAGCAAAGTCTGAATGGGAGAGGGTGCTTCAGGGAGCAAGTGAAAAGAGGAAGGAAAAAGAATCATTTGAAGGCTATTGGAGCGAGGGATATGAGGTGTCTGACAATGTGTGGATGAGTTCTGCACAATCACACGTTTTCCCACCCACATTTTACATGATCTGTGAACACCCAGTTGGAGAGTCATAGAGGTGAAAAACCTATTTACAATTATATATAGTATTCATAATACAATATTTGTAATATATTTGTATTTTATACCAGATTTATATGTATTATATTTGTAATGTAAACACAAATACTTGTGCAGTTTTAGTCTACACTAAATTTTCTAGGAAGGCAAGTACTATTTTTTCACATGATTTTTATTTTTTCCATTATAACTGGTTTACAGTGTTCTGTCAGTTTTCTACTGTACAGCAAAGTAAGCCAGTCACACACATATTATCCTCCATCATGCTCCATCATAGGTGACTAGACGTAGTCCCCAGTGCTATACAGCAGGATAGGAAGGCAAGTATTGTATATGTTGAAGGAAATGCTCCACTTGTTCTGAACTGGGCTAACAGATGTTCACATTTGGAAAATTAAGTCATTGATGGCAGTGTGGTCATCTATGCTATTTACGTGGTCAGTACCTCACATCTGTATCTACCTGCCTTTAATTTAATTAATTAATTTTTTTTGGCCACCCTGAGGCATATGGAGTTCCTAGGTCAGGGACCAGATCCGAGCCACAATGGCAACCTACCTACAGCTGCAGCTATGATGGAAATTTAACCCACTGTGCCAGGCAGGGGGAGAGAATCTGTGTACCAGCACTATAGGAGCCACTGATCCTGTGGCACCACAGTGGGAACTCCTCTGTCTGCATTTTAGATTGTCATCTTATTGACTGCTCTATACCTAAGTGTCTGATACATCATGTCCTGTAGAGTAGTAGTATACATTTATATATTGAAATGTATCTTATAGAACACTATACTGATTTTTTGAAAAATAGGTAAGTTCCAATATTGATGAGTTTTATTTCAGAGTGATATTGTTATATGAAGGGAGCCGTATATCTGATTTAAGAACCGTAGATGCAGGTTAATAGTGGATTATCTGGCAAGCTTAAGTTTCTGCTGATGACTGATGTTAAAGTATATGGAATTAGACCTGATAGTCTTTTAGATTAATGTAATTTGCCCAAGAACACATAGCTAATTAGCCATAGATGCTGGTTTTCATCCTAGCTGAGAATTTCTCCAAAGGCCAGGTTAATTAAATCACACCCATCAGTGTAAAGATTTATTTTCAGAAGTTTATTCACTGTAGTGTCTTTAAATTCTTGGCAGAAGAAAGTATTTTAAAGCCATGTCACTGTTGGTAATAAAATAAAGTTGTCAGTTCAGCCAATTTAGTGATTAAAATAATTAAATTCTGAGGATAAGAACAGATATAATAATTGCTTGGTCCACTGTATGAAGAATAAATCCTGGTTGTGTTTTTTTCACTTCTACTTGTTGAGATGTCTTATAGAAAGACTAGGTTTTATCATGGTCTTTAATTTAAACTTGAAAATATGTTTCTATTTGTTTTTAATTATCTCCCCATTATCACAAGTTTTGCTAATATTGGTTAGGTAAATGCTTCATGATTGTTACAAGTAGAAAAAACATACACTTTTTAATCTAGGATTTTAAAACTAATATGTGTTTACCAGAAAAACTCTTCTTTTTTTATCTCTGATTTTCCCCTTTTAGCAATTCACCTAGTAAAGTGTTCTTTTCAGTGTCAATGTTGTATCTTATGGGGTACTAACAATATTATTGTTCTGTAGAATATCTGAAAAGGATGTAGCTTGGCTGTAATTCTCATGTAAAAAAAAGTAATTTTAATAGATAAGACAGTTTTGTGAGCCGTAGTTCTAGGAACTATCACTAAAGCCTCTTAATTTTAATATCGTAAGAATTTGCAATATTTAAGAAAAATATTTGCAAGAGAATATATCAACGATATTTTGTTACTATATCAAAGGATTTTTTGATGGCGTTTTGACAATGGGGAAAATATGTGTTAAAAAATGAAATCTGTTTTCTATTTGGACCACTTTACATTGGAAATTGACATGGTATTTAAAAATTGACTTTTAACATTTCAGTTTTATTGTGAGGCAATGAATAGCTTCGATTCACAACATCATGGGAGATTTCTTAATCTTCATGTTGCACCTTGCTCTTCATGGTGATTTGTGTCTGGCTTTGTCTTACGGATAGAAAGGGAAGATCCACTTACTTACTGTGTTGAAGATATAAAAGAAATTAATTTTACTGCCTGTGGTTACTATCGGCACCGAATCAAATTACTTGGTTTAGGAAATATTTCATCTGTTAAAAATCCTATGTGGATCAGAGATACTGCGCCTCAACCAAATAAATGGTAAAACCTCAAGACAGATTTACTTTTCATTACTCTGCCTGTGAAAGGCAGGGCAACATACATCCAAAAGCTTTTCTGTGAGGCACTTGAGAGACTGTCATCCTTTCTTTACCAAATTGAATTGTAAACTATTCCTATTTAGGATTGTTTATAAGTGGTTTGAATGTTACTTAACAGATGTAATGTTGTGGAGTAGTGTTCCATATTATCTGAGAAGATTTCTGTAACTTCTATTTATCTTTGTATCAGTGTTTGACAGGTAACAAATGAAATTCCTTTTCTAAAATTAAATCCAGCTTCATTTCTGTCTTTCACCCATAAAGGATGAAACATTATTTGCTTCTTGGACAGTTCCTATACTCTATCAGCTTTCATTAGTTTTATAAGTTCTGTCATAAATGTTTTAGCTCTTTGGCCTTGGCTTCTAACTGCCTATTCTAGAGATAAGTGTCTGGGTTTGATAATATAAAATCCTCAAATATTGCCATATTGGCAATTAAAAAGTACTTTAAAAGCAGCATTAGGGTACAATATTGCCTTTCATTTCTCTGTTGTATTTGCCTTTTCACATAGTTTTGGTTCTTGATGACCATGAAGAACAGTGTTTCTAGAGCATTTTGGACACCTTCCTTCACTGAAATTGAGCTCTAAAAACCCACCTTCTGCAATACCTCACCTGGATGTTAACTTGAATACTGTTCCTTCCCATGCTTTCTCTGTTACTGAGGTTGGCAAGTTATGATCTTTGGGCCAAATCTATCCTGCTGCCTGTTTTTGCATGGCCTTTCAGAAAGGTGGGGATACTGTTTACATCTTTAGAAGGAAATTAAAATCATATTTCATGACATATGAAAATTAGATGAAATTCAAATTTCAGTGTCTATAAAAATGTTTTATTGGAACACGACCACACTTATTTGTTTATGATTTGCCTATGGCTGCTTTTGTGCTACAATAGCAGAAATGTGATGAAGACCGTCTGGCTCTCAAAGGCTTAAAATAGCCTAAGCTATCTGACCATTTACAGAAAAAGTTTGCTGACTCCTGCTCTGTTTGAATGCACTCTTTACCACTCTCTCAACTCTTAATCTCCTGATGTGGAAACCTCTGAATTACCTTCTAGTTTTTACTCTTATTCAGATGCATATCCTGTTGATGTATACAAGAAAGATCTCCAGATCAGACTTCTCTTCTTTGTTCTCACTTCTACCACTTTAGCACATAGGTCCTTACTGTCTGTCGCCTAGACGACTGCAATATTTCTCCATAACCCTGTTTCTCTCCAATAAAATTCAACTTCTATACTAGTATCAAAGCTATCTTGTGGCGATCAATAAATTAGATCATTTCACTCCCCTATTAAAGATGACATTGGGATCCTGCTTTCCACAGAATTAAGTCCAAGCTCCTTAGCATTATAACAAATCCCTTCATTCACTGGCCCTGACTTCTTCTCCAGTTTCATCTCCTTTGGCTGCCTGCACCCTCCACTCCCACCCTTGCATCCTAAATTTCCACAACACAGTACTTCGTATTGTCCCCCTGATATGTTGCTGCCTTTCATGACTCTGCCTTTGCAATGCAGCTGCCTTTTTCTTCACTGCCCTTTTACTACTTTCTAAACAGCAAACTTGATTTAATTTTTTTGCGATTCAGCTTAAATGTCACATCTAAGGGTCCTTCTCTAGGGCCTACAGGTAAAGTTAATTGTTCTCCCCCAGCATCTCACTTCTTCTTTGTGTTGTCATCAAATGTGAACATATCAGAACTCTTCCTCACTTTGTACTGAAACCTAGCATTTCTTATAAAGAAAATAGTAAATTTTTGTAGCTGAATAGATAACTGCTCATAAACTTTTAGAGAGAGCCTTCAGTTTAATTCAGCAGAGCTAAAATTCTAAATGACAATAAAGTCTGTTAATTCTATCTGGTCTGGAAAGAAACTCTGAATCCTGTGGGTCATTATGCAAAAGACTCAGCTAGGCATTTCCAATTGCTGTAGTCCTCATTACTTAATTTTGTGGTTTCTTAACTTGGGAAGTCATTGAATCAGATGCATCAATGTATCTATTAATTGTAGTCTTCCCAAATAAGTATTTGTGGACTCAAGGTAAAAAGGAAGCCCCTTCTATTCCAAGTTTTGTTATTTATGTTGGCTTACTATTTATTTATTTATTTTTACAATTTCGGTAGGCAATAGTTAAAACTTCAGATTCAGCTTCCAAAAGGAGCAGATTATACATAAATAGTTTGGGTCTATGTTTCAGTTATTTAAGCTGGCCATTCCTTTGGAGAAATTGCTAAGCTCCTTATATCCTATTATTCTCCCCTGGCATTCCTTTGGGTTCACAGTACTGTCTGTTAGCATCTCCAAAGAAGGCTTGACATGGAGCTTACTGAGCTATTTTGCGTGCACCCTATAAAGACTGGTTACATGGGAAAGAATATAAAACCACCTAAAGGAAGATTTTAAAATTATCTGTGAGTTTCATTCATCTGTTATTTTCCTGGTTCCATTTTGTGGATAATAATAGTGAGACAAGCTTATGATTATATAGCACTCTAAACTTATTCAAAGTTCTTTCATTTACATTGAGCCTCCTGGGAGGAAAGCATGGGTGGTATTGTTATAGTAATTTTTTTTCAAGTGAAACT
Organism: Catagonus wagneri; assembly: GCA_004024745.2. Classification (NCBI taxonomy): domain Eukaryota; kingdom Metazoa; phylum Chordata; class Mammalia; order Artiodactyla; family Tayassuidae; genus Catagonus; species Catagonus wagneri. Next base: position 1,782,025 of record PVHT020000174.1, on the reverse strand, counting down.
GATGCTCAAAAAGTTGAAATTACCTGCTAAAAGTCTTATAGTTTGTTAGCATTGTGGCTGAGGCTAAAACCTAGTTCCTGACCTCTTGTAATTTTTCAGTGATTTTGTTTTCTTCATATAAAATACACAATTTTTATCAAGCTGTTGTTTCTTGGCTCTAAAGCTACCTTTCAGTACTCTGATTTGTACTGGGCTAGGACTCTGTAGAGTTCTGTACTTTACCAGTTGGCTTCTCGTTGAGTTTTGCCAACAGAGAGACTATAGGGGAGCCTGGATATCAGGAGGGTAATATTCTGCTAGCTGCTCCTGTCAGCATATACCTAGCAATCGAAGTTGAATAGAAACTTCTTTTGGCCCTTCCAGAACCAGCCTCATTATACCTCCTCAGAACTACTAGCACCAATAGGGCAATGCCTCTACTCCAATCTCTGAGTCTTCAGTCCATTTTATTAGCTTCTAAATTCTGATAACCACACCCCCCTACCTTCCATTTCTCTATCCTTAGAGGTGGTACATGATTTTTATAATTATTTGCCCATGTCACTTTAGTGTTCCATTTGTGCATTCTCAGTCTTTCAGTACCTATGAAACCAGTTATCCATGCCATCTGCTCTCTGTTGAAATACTTGTTTTGGTTTTGGATTTCTTGACGAAACGCTGCATGATAGACAGCATACTAAGAATCAGGAGTGGTCCCAAGAAATACATCAAAGGCAGTATTCTGGCATTGATTTGGTTATATATTTGTTTTGAAAGTAACACTGACCTCCTTGCTTAGGGTATGTAGTGACACACAATTAATTTTAAACCGTTATCTGTAGTGGATCAAAATACAGTGTCCACCCAAGCAAAGTGTGAGAGCGATCAAATGGATACTGAACTTGACTTGTGTGGTAATGATAAGGACTACAAAGATTATGGGGGTGGAATGGCTTTTTATGACTATACTGGGAAGCATAAAGAAAGAAAAGAACAAACTCATGGCTTTAAACCCTTGTTTCAAATCACTGTTAGAGAACCAGAGAACATTTGTAGCAGCCCTAAAGGATTCCCCTACTTATTTGTGCTTTAAAGTTAACCTCACTAAAAACAGATACAAAATTACGCTGGGCTTCTTTTGCTTCATGTTCCTGTAACTGGTTACCCTGCGACACCTGTCATGTAAAGAGATGTCCATTCTTCCCAAGACCTATCCCAAACACCTCCTATTATCTCTAGAACTAAAACTAGAAACATATCTCAGAATTCTCTAGGGGAACATATATAAAATCTTACCTAGGATGAGATAATTTATATTGTGCAAATATATAAATTTGCAAATATATAAATTGTGCAATTGCACAATTTTGCACAATTTGCCAATTTATATTGAAAGTTTCTAAGAGTTTTAAACTAAGTGAGAAAACATAACTAGAAAAAACTTACTGATGTGGTAGACTTGATAGAAACATTTTTTTTATTTTTTGGTAACTTATTTTTTAATTTTTTAAAAAATTTTAGTTGATTTACAGTGTTCTGTCAATTTCTGCTGTACAGTATAGTGACCTAGTTTATTCTTATGCTATATATTCTTATATGATCTTCCATCATGTTCTATCCAAAGAGACTAGATATAGTTCCCTGTGCTGTGCACTAGGACCTCATTGCTTGATTTAGCATTTTAGTTTGTGCTGTTAAAAGTGGTTCTAAAAATTCACTTGTTTAGTTCAGTGAAACTTTGATTTAATGATAGCATACATTCAGATATTAGAGGTTGAAATTCCAGAACTACTGTGACATATTAATGAGGAAAGAATTAAAAGGTATACAGAAGTAGATATATTGCAGTGGATTATCTTATGTGACTGTCACAATCAGTCTTCACTTCATCATCACCACCACCACCGCCACCATTACACATGTACACACGATCTTCCCAGAGAGAGCTCAAAGGACATCCCTTTAAATTAGGTATTAGAAATACATTAATGAGTAGAACACACCTGAGATCATTGTCTTCTATAAGCTAGAGATGATGAGAGATGCTGACATTGAAATCAGCTCCCTGAATTCACTGGGGATGTTGGAATTATGGAGGGGCAAGGTCCAAGTGGCAGTGCCTTTAGAGTTAAGAGCATTAGTAGAAGACAATGGGGACAAATTAGTATAGAGGTTTTTCGTTTTTGTTTCTTCTTCTTTTTTTTTTAACCTGCATGGATTTTTTTTTTTTTTGTAGTAGATAATTGTCATGGTACTCATAGGAGAAAAAGATAGAGGCACATTACTAAAATACCATTTAAAACATAAGAGGATAAAACTCTAGGTCTGGCAGCTGGAAACCTGACTTGAGTCATACAGTAGTGGGTCCTGGTCTGTCACCAACTTTCCAGACTAAACTAGTTTTGTAAACCTACTTAGAAAAGGTTCAGCACTCAGAAATTTAGGGATTACTCGACATTGTCTCTAAATTTATACTAAATCATGGGGACCCGAAATGATATTACTGTCTATTATAGAAGTAGTGATATACTGGAGGTCAAGACACAGGGCTGGGTCTAGAGTGAAGCAAGAAGTTAGGCCCGAGATTCTACTCATAGTTTTATTCACATACCACCCTGCCTGAGGTCTCAGTCCTGAAGAAATAAATGGATTTGTGGACAAAGCTTATCCACTAAGGGAGTTCATGGAACCACCCTGGGATTATACCCTGGTGTCTGTATGCATAGTTGAAACATACTTATATGGCAACTGCTAACTTCAACACATTGGCTTCTGACTCATGAATTGAGGGCTATTTAGCAGGAAGAGCATGTACAAGCTTCTGGAACTCTTCCGGAACTTTCTATCCTTGTAATGATGGCAAACCTAAAGTATAACTGCAACTCTAGAAACACTGAAGATTAGTGCTCTTATCAAAAACTTTAAATGTGCAGGGATGGTGATTTCCATTATATCCTCATTGAATTCACTTGGTTGGACTTTGAAGAAGATAGATGTATCTTAGAGAATTACTGTGGTTTATCTTAAATGTAATCAGGCCATGATTTTGATTGCAGCTGTGGTTCAAGATGTGGTTTCTTTACCAAGGCAAATTATCACAGCCCCTTGAACACAGTGCAAACTATTAATATAGAAATGCTTTTGTCTTTTTAACAATTTTTGAGGATCACCACCAGCAATATGCTTTTACTTCATAGGATCTACAATTCATCTTCATACTTTTGCCTTATGGTTGTGTTGCCATCCCTTCTCTCTGCCTTAATTTAGTCTTCAAAGCTTATGGTGGCAAAAAACTTGGTTGTCTAAATTGGATTTGGGAGATAGAATTTACCATATTTGAGTGTTCTGTTCTACCATGTTTGTTGAATAACTCAAAACATAGCAAGAAAATGCTCCTCAACTAGTAACAGAGCAGTGAAAACTGCTCTTCTGTTCAAGCCTAATGACCCGTCATATCCAATAATATTTGATGTACCTGGAAATAGAGATGCTTGTGAAACTTCTGACAGACCCCTATAGGAGAATCACAGTTATGACCTCTGGGGTTTGGAGCAAAGCTATGGCTATTTCTATGGATATCTTTTTGAAAAATAGTTTCTAGAAAGCTATCAGACCTTGGTAGAGTTGGAAAGCTTGACCATGGGCTATCAAGTGACCATGAAAATTTGGCTGCCATCATGAACAGGGTATTTATTAGACATACTCAGCAGAAATTTATCATTAATGGAATAGTATATTTGAGATCAGCCTTAAGCAATTCTGAAAGGCATAAGAAGGTATCTCAAACTTTTACCACATGTTTTCCTACTGTATTGCTTCTCCTACTCCAGTCATAACTAAGGCCTCATGGGAAAATTTCTTATGACTATTTGAGTACTGAAAAGTTCTCAATTCAGTCGAGGTAAGTTCATGATCTTCTGAGGATGTTCAGAGTATGAAGATGTTTGTATTCCGTGTGAATGATCAACAAAGGGCATCTACCAGAAAACCAGCTCTGAATAATCACATGGGTGAGATGTCCACTGCTCACATTGTCAGTTTGCTTCTTTCCTCAACCATTCCAATTCTTGCTCAATGGACTCACGGACAGAGTGGCCATGGCCATAGCAGCTGAGGTTATTACTGGGATCAACAACACAACTGTCCCCTTACCAGGACTGGTCTGATCATTGCCAGTCCTGAGTGACCAACATGACAGCCTCAAAAGCTAACATTATTCCTCAGTATGGCACCATACCCATTTGGGGAGGGAGGAACCTCACTTGGGACCGGTTGATTACATTGGACAGGCCACTTTTAATTACCTAAAAATTGAGTATTAAGATATTTTAATGACTTATTGACTCTGTTAGGTTGACTGTAACTATCTAAGCTGGAAACTTTTGTGTATTCTTGATTTTGTTTCATTTTCTCTAGCTTTTAACTCTGCCGTCCCTATTTCCTACAGTTTCACTTATTTGGCATTACTCAACGCATTATGCTTTTCCATACCCTTGTGCTTTTGACTGACCCAGCTTCTCTATCCTGCCTAGCCAAAATATATCCAACATTGAAAGCCCATCTTAAATATAGTATCACTTCCTTTAATTCCTGACAACACTTTATTTGCATTTGTAGCATAGTCCTCCTTAGGCTGTATTATAAGGATATATTAAAAGTGCACATTTACTAAACTGTGTGTCCCATGAAGATTTGGCAACACTATCCATTATTGCATACTGCCCTTCCCTTGGCCCCAAGTCAGTGATTATCACATTGTTGGTTCTCAATTCATATTCAGTGAAATGAACAGAATACACCCCTCTTTACAGTTTTTTCTTTCTTTCCCACTATGTTGAATCATAATGATGTTGGGATCTGTGGGTCAATTTGAATAATGACAGTAAAGCAATGTCATGTGGGAGACTTAGTCAAAGGCCTAACTCTGGGATTTGTTAGCTGTGTGACCTTGAGAAAGTCACTTAACCTCCTTGAGCCTGAATTTCTTCTTTTCTAAGAGGAGAATTCTTTTAACACTGTAATTCTACTGTTTCATCATTTACTTCCAAAAAGAAAAAAAAATTATATTATAGAAATAATTAACTGTAAAATTTTTCTTTCTTTATTCTTTATTTTAACACAGTTTAGGATAATTGCTTCAATATTGCAGATAAAAGCTCTTTTTCTTTTGCAGATGATCAATGATCGAAATTTTGCTTGGATAGAAAACATAAATCTTTAAATAATTTAATATGCATTCATATATTAATATGCAAATTTTATATTGAATTAATTTGAAACTGAAAATATTTATAACATGCTATTGCAAAATATTTGTCCCACATTTTGAACCACTATAGTCACAAAGAATCAAATCAGCCTATCAAGAATTCTTAATTTTTCTCTTCACTCTGAAAAATCATCACATATGAGGAACTTAATGCTTCTAGTTCATCCATTCAACTGACATTAAGGTGTCATGCTTGTCTAGGTGTTTTAAATTTTGCCTTTGGGTCAAAGTAGACATTAAGAGATACATGTGCCTGGAATTCAGGTTCTTATACTCTACTCCTAAAGTTATTTTTATAGAATTTCACTTACTGAATTGATTTTATAACATCTTGTATCCCATGAAGAGTGCTATAGGAAATTAAGTCCATTACTGATGGATTGCTAGCAAGGATATCTTTGACATTCTCTAGATCCTGCTCTTCAACATGATGCCCACAGACCACCAGCCTTAGTCTTACCCCAGAGCTTATTAGAAATTCAGAATCACAAGCCCCAACTGTAAATGTTCTGAGTCAGAATCAGAACATTTTAAATCAGATCCCACTGATGGTCCATATGTCCATTAAAGTGCGAGAAACAGGATATCACCCTGTGGTCTTTTTTATGAGATTCCTCATAAAATTGTTTTTTCATAAAATAACAATAAATTATTATTATGAATATTAAACATTATTATTTATAGTATTAAATAATAATTATTTATAATATTAAATAATAATAAATATTAATTATTATTATTATGAATATTATGAATATTCATAATAATAATTATTATTATGAATATTATTATAAATATAAATTATATTTATAGACAAATTCATAATATTATTATGAATATTATTATGAATATTATGAATATACATAATCAAGGGAAAAAGACTATGCTTCTCTAAAACAAGAGATTTTTGTTACAGTTGTCTTTTAATCTTTTGAACGTTGTGAATTTTGTGGTTAATCCCATTTTCCTTTCTACCCTGGCCACATCTTGCAGTCCATGTTATATTTGTTGAGTACTGTATTGTTACCTCTTTGAAAGTACCTTTCTTATCATTTTGATTGTTCATTTGAATGTCATCCACATTATTCCTTTGCCTTGATACTTTCGATTAAGAAAATATTATGTGGTGTGCTGAATGTTTCAAATCCTTTGTGGAATGAGGTAATGTATGAAGAAATAAAACCAATATAAATAGCTTATATAGTTCCAGAATTTGTTACGATTTAAACATTGCAAACCTAGACACTTCCCTCTTTGCCACCTACCCTTCTGAGCATCATAATTAATGTTCAATATGAAGATCTTGAGACACTCTGGGGGTTACAGTTATCAGAGAAGTACTAATTATACTCAGCACACTATACTGTACTTACTGAGCCAGAAACACAGACTAATGTGTTTTATAAAGATTTTAAACAAGAGTAGAAAACCCCAAAGATTTCTGACTAAAACAGAACATTCCCTTCAATTAAAACATCTCATTTCATGAGCACACTGGTGAATATCAGTCTTTAAGTCTTTTATAGACAAATTATTTTTCTGCTCTATTTTTTTTTATTGGGTACAATAATTTTCCAGGTATTTAGCAATCAGTTACATCAAACATGTACCGATAAAATGCATAGCAGGTAAATTCTGAGCTAATGTCAGGCTATATATCTTTACCAGCAGGCAGCCAAACAGTTGAACTTACTGCCTCAGGAAGCCATTGAGCTGACTACGGTGGCTGAGTAATTTTATGGCCAGTAATAAGGCTCACACGTTTTACATGTTAAGAGAGGGGTAATCAAATCTTATGCTTCGGGGCATAAATTAATCACTGCAGGGGTCAAAAAAGAATCTCCTTTGCCCTATGAGCAGAATTGAATAATTAGGCAGTGGCTATATTGATGTTTTTAAAGCCTTCTTCTGAAGGATCAGTGTTGGTTTTAAGAACAATTCTGAGACTTCGTGGGGGTGTTCGAGCTCTTGATTAGAAGAGGAGGGTGCCACAAGTTGAGCAGTTCATTCTGGCAGGCAGACAGGTTGGGCAGCTTCCTGATACCACACTGTTCAACTTGATTTTCATTAAAAGCTCAAAGTGCCTGCTGCTAAAATGTCTCTATGCAGCTGGGGCAAATGGGCCTCCTTGCCTATCTGGGAATCTTAAGGTGGATTTTTATCTGTTAATCAAATCTCCTTGTAAGATGGTGGTGGGAGGGTGGAGTGTTTACTAATGTGTGAGTTCATTCTCTTTCTTCTACAATTCACACTTTACATTTTAAAAGGACACATTTCTCTAGGACTGGGAATTAAACCTTGAGGGGTTTTTGTTTGTTTGTTTGTTTTCTGTAAAACAGACTCAAGAGAAACTCGTTAATCAGATGGCATTGAAGGCCTAACACATAAATCTTTGCAGGTTTGCCTACATGGTTATTTGAATGAAGCATGTCATGTGGTTTTGTGATAAGGCAAGGATACTGTATTCCATGGAAAGTAAATTTTATTTCTTCTGTCCTTCTGCTACACCCCCGTATGCACCAGTTTTAAATTCAGATAAAACAAAATAACTTCCAAGTCATATCCCAGGAGTGTTCCTAGTTAAAGGAAAGTTGAAGAATGAATCGTTTCCAGATAATGACTGTATATGTGTGACCTCAATATTCAGTACTCTGAGAGAAGTAAACAAAAACTTCTTTGACATGGCAATTTATTGACTCCAGTATCCTTCCAGATATTTGTATATTTGGTTTTCTTTGCCTTTTCTCTGTGTTCATTTTGAAACCAGTCAAATATTATTGTATGACTAGTCCAGCAGTGGGTTAACTATAGTTACTTATAATGCAAAATAGTATGATTTTCGATCAAAGGATTTACGGTATCCTTCCTACACGCCTAACACTGAGGCAGGCATGGAAGCTGAAATGAAGGCAAATACTTTTTCCTTTAGATACTCATACTCTGGTTGGAAACATACGACAGACCCACTGAATAAAATTAAGCCATATAATTGTCAGTTTAGATGTCGGTGAAACCTATGTATGTTTAGAAAAAGGGCAGTCAACATGGTCTGGCACGATTCATGGCAGGGAGAAAGAGTCTCTGGGCCTGAAGATTATGCATGTTTTGTAGGGGTGTAGGAAAAGGGGCATTGTGTATGGGCTTGACTGTGTGCACAGAGCATGTGCACGTGTGTGTGTGTGTGGGGGGGGGTGGTATGTGCACTTGGCAGGCTATGCATTGTTGGAGAATTAACAAAGACTTGAATTCAAGAAGGAGCTGGGAATGACCTGGGAAGGATCAGGGTATGTTTTAATGGTAATAGGGAACACATTTAGATAGATAGAGAGGAACCCGATCCCTGAGAAACTTGAATGAAAGGCTAAGTAATATCATAGAAAGGTTAGGAAATCATTGACTTTGCTAAATAGATAATTAGCATGTTGAAAACATATTGGGGAAGAATAATATGGTTATAGCATAGAAAGTGGATCTGAGCAGAGAGGGACTGGGGGTACCGCTTTGAGTGACATCCAGTCATGAGACAGTTATGTTTATATTACCTGCCATTTGCTTTCTGGTCTCACAGCCAGAAGGCCTATTTGACAGTATTGTTTGTTTGGTTTGGTGTTTATTTTCTGAAAGCTCAAGGTTGTCCCTTGCCAGATGAGAGAGGAGAGGTCAGGTTTGATTTACAGAATGTGTTCTAATGTAACCACATCACTGGTATTATTTGTTAGGTACTGGATTCAAGTATCTTTATATTTAGATTGACGGTGAACACGACTAAGTATGTATCCCTAAATCAATGTTGAATTTAGTATGCTTAATTTTAGGATCAAGTCTCTCCTTCTTCTTCCTGTTTTTTCAGCAAAATATCCAATATGTTTGCAAGGCTGTTTTCCTGAATTAAACATATATTAAATATCTCATCCAGATAATAAATTTTTGTGACAGTTACTATCATAATCTCACCAGATTTCATATTGCTACATTTTCATGACACTCTAAGATAGCAAAGTAAATCAACTGCTCAGACAAATGAGCAGTTCAAACTCCTTTGAAAAGTCTGTCAATATTGGTAGAGTGCCCACTGAATGAAGAATTCTTCCCTCTTTGCCTTGGGAAGATACAAAGAATTAAATGAGTGGTCTGGCCTTGGTAAGACTGCAACAGAATGAGTGGGAAAGGAAAAGCCCAAATTAAAAATTAAACTAGAATCTAAAAACATCCCTACAATAGTAATAACTCTGGATCAAATAATTACTCTGTGCCAGACAGTTCACAGACATCTATCTCATTTACTTCTTGTATTAGCCCTATGGATTATAGCATTAGCATCCTTAATTTTGCAGATGAGGAATCCTGAGCCCAAAAAGGTTGGCTAGCCTGTTCACAGTAACACAATGGTAGAGGCAGAATTTAAACTGTGATTCTCTAACTTTTGAGCCAGACTTCTTTTCAGGCTGCTATAATTAGTTATGAAGAGGCAAAAAAAAAAAATGCCAAAATTATTATTTTTGAATTCCAAATAAAGTGACTTGGGAAAGTTAGATAGAGTGATGATCTGAAGTCATGTGAAAGAAAAAACTACAGATTAGGAAAGAGTCTTCAGGAGAACTTTCCAGACCAGGAAAATGGCAGACTTGTAATCAGAAAACAACAGGCTATGAGTGTGGGGCAGTATTAAGAATAGTCAGTTGAGGTGAGAGATGTAGTGGGATGTGTCCCTGAATTAGAAACATGACTGGGACCTGACTTGAATATTTAGTGCTGGGCGTATGTAATATGATTGAAATATGCATATTGAGGTAATGGTGACTTGCGGTGCTGAGCACTGATGGGGGTGCACTTGGTGAAAACAAACAAATGGGGAAAGCAGACAGAGAGAAGGAGCTTGCCTTTCTAGGTGTTCACCTCAAATTATTCTTTACATTTCCCACAGTAGCAAAGCAATGTTACCTATGACAGGTGACTTCAGCCTTCTGTATTCCACATCATACCCCCCAAAACATCAGGAAGCGCTCTCGTGTCATTTTCCCTTCAAGGTAGCTCTGAATATAACTTTAACCTATAATTTTCCATGTCCAGGTACCAGGGAATAGAATTTAGTTAATAGCTCCAAACCCTGAACTCCAAAAAAAAAAAAAAAAAAAAAAAATAGAACCGAAGAAACCTAAAGCACCAACATTCTTTCATAATCTCATGAAAAGGTCAGTTTAACAAAAACATTATTTAGGAAATTTAAAATTAAATAGAGTAGATTTTGATCCAGTTTAATCTATCAGATAGCAATAATTCAGAAGATTTCTACCAGTGCATTACAGAAGTGGAACTAGTAAAGAAAGCATGTTTCTGTGCTTTGCATTGCCTTTTTTCCACTCTGAATTCCTTGGCTCCTAGAGTTAAATGGCTATCACTGAGGCAAACACTTGACTCTTGAACAACATGGGTTTGAAATTTGTAGGTTAAATATATGCAGGGGTTTTTTTTAGTAGTAAATACTATAGTACTCCTTCTGTGGCTGGTTGAATTCACAGTGGGAGGAACTGCAAATATGGAGGGGCGATTTTAAGTTCTATGGGGATTTTTGACTAGGTGGAGGATCTGCCTTTAGTCCTCATGGTGTTCAAAGATAAACTGTGTTTGTGTTGTAGGCTGATGGACAGTGAAGGGTAACTGATGAAATAGAGTGGATATTCAGCCAGCATGAACCAGTGCTAAAACACAAACGTATTAGTTGATAAAGAGTCACTGCCCTGAGCCTTTGGACTGTCCACCCATGCCCTTTCCTGCTATCCTGGGCACTTTGGTCGCTCTAGCCTCTGGCCCTTCTCCCAGGATACTTTCTTCACCTCCCTAAAATCCATTATCTAAAGAGTTGACCAGCACAGCAGGAAGGCTCCAGGACACTGCCCACTGCCCAAGCACTCATCCTTGTGTTGTACAGTTGTTAACTGTTTAACGTGCCAAGGTAATTGGTTGAATGTGATTGGAAAGGTAGCTATTTCTTCTCTTATTCAAACTGTCCTATTCCTTTCTCCCTCTGCTGTTCTTCCATTCGTAGGCTCCCAGAGGAGCATACGAGTACAGATTTGGGTATGATACATCCTTTCTCTTGAATTAAGGAGGTCTGAAGGTATTTTCATTTCCTATCTCCTTGCCCTATTTTATGCTATGACTCGTGAACATGATTGAACAATGATATTTTGTTTTTTATAACATTTACGTCTAGTTTTAAATGGCTTTGAGAGTAATAGATTTTAGATTTCCCTAATGAATATTAAACCATAAAATTAAAAAATCATATCATGTGTTTATGTCTATGTGTGTGCAATACACACAAACACACAAAAATGCCATGTTGATGTGCGTATATGTATACATATACACATATATTCCTATTCATTAGTTCAGAGTTTATTTTTTAAATTGTAGCTATTAATACTTAATAATATATTTCTGTATTCCTGGCACAATATTTCTTTAGGTGCTTATATCATTTCTTAGAATGTGACACTGTGCTTCTTTGCTTTTCTCCTTGAAATGCATTTGCCCTCTCTTAAAACAGAGCATTTATTCAGTTGTACTCAATGTGAAAAGAGAATCTTTCTTTGCACGTATTATATGTAAAGCAGGCACGAACTCAGCTTTTGATTAAAATGTTGCTGCATGGCCTTCCAGCTCAGCTATAATTGCATTTAAAATTTCTTCCTGCACCTGTACTGAAGATCGCAAACCAATATTAATAAAGTAGGCTTAGATCAGTGCAGCACCTAAGCAATAGGTTCTTGACAAAAGTTATTTACCTAACTAGAGTTTCATTTCAAAGTTAACATGTCTCTGTGCTTCTTGAATAAAGCACTCATCTGAAAACTCTGTTAGACACTTTAACCCAATTTAATTTATTCCCTGAAAGTTTAATCCCCTGCTGAAAAGAGTAGTTGCAAATTTTCCAGAGTCACAATCCACTGAAGTGAAAAATGTTTAATGACATCATAGCTTCAAGAGTTTAGTTAAAAATCTTCTTCAAAATGTAAAACAGGGGGCAAGAGTTAATAGGATATTTTATATAGTTATATTTCAATCCCATTCCAAATCTTTCTAAAGTCCCTTGCATCTTTACCATTGAAGCTGTATGAAATGAGTTACTTAGACATCTCCAAGGACTAGAGTAGGGAAAAAAAAAAAAAACACTTAAATTTTAAACCATTAAAGCAAATCTCTTCTGAGCTTTGGCATTTAAGTGGCTCATTCAGTCATTTTATATTTTATAAAACTCTCTTTGTAATCACATCAACCAAATAAAGCAAATTTTAGGTGCCAACCATCCATAGTGTTCTACCAAACTGTACAAGAAAGCAGCCCACAGCGCACAACACAGAATGCTTTGGCACCGATGTAAAATCCACCCAGACTTGGTTTTATACAGTAAATTGTACAACAGAAGTCTATTTATCGGTTATTAAAATATTTTTGGTCTGACTGCCAGAGAATGAGGATAAAAACAGGGGAGGAGAGAAAATAAAATCTGAATTGACTTTGTTTTTGGCACAGCAGAGAGCATTTTGGTCCTCTTTATAGTCTTCTAAAAATCTAATTATTCATTTGGCTGTTACACCTCTATAGCGCAACTGGATAGTTGGTTTAAAATATGCAAAGCACAGATTTCAGATTTAATAGGAGATAATGACCGCTTTATAGCCTGTCAGGTCATGGCCTATTTGGCCTAGTTACAGAGATATTGCTTCATGGTTCAGTGCTTGAGAACTGATGATGGCTCCAGGCCAACAAAGGTGTCATTGACATAATAGAAAGTAAGGGTTTCTCTGGAACTCTAATGAGATGCTCTGTGAAGAATAGATCAAAAATGTCATGGCTTAGAAAGCACAGCTCTGATGAGGGCATCGGGTGGTATTTCTCTCTACTATAACATCAACAGAGAAAAGAAAGAGAGAAGAAGGAGGGAAGGAAGGAAGGAAGGAAAGAGAGAGAAAGACAGAAAGAAAGAAAGAAAGAAAGAAAGAAAGAAAGAAAGAAAGAAAGAAAGAAAGGAGAAGAGAAAGATAAAAGAGAAAGAAAAATTTAAAAACTATCATTTAAATTAAGCTTCTTTGTAAAGTTGTAATTTCACATTCTAAGACTAGGATTATTAGTGAAAATCATATTGTGTTTGAAGTATTACCACTTCAAAAAGATAACAGTGAACTGATTACCAGAGTGACTTGGAAAGTCACCATTTGGGCAATCCCCATGGACAATCCTCTGCCTTGAGAGCTGGGATGTGAGCCTGTGGCCAGACTCCAGAGTCCCTGCTTTTATCTCTATGCCAAGATGCCTAAAATGTGCAATTTTTGTACAAGAATTTAAATTATGGAAATTAAATTATTTTATTCAAAATTAATCACATGGATCAATATAGCCATTTGATGAGTTAAAAAAAACAAATTAGAGCAAGTATTATTAACATCTGCCATTTATTGAGATGGACCATATACACACATTGTCTTTAATTCTCAAAGTAATGCTGGGGCAAGGTACTTACATCTTTAATTCAGAATGAGAAAATTTAGGTCTAAGAGATTATGGTTCTAAAGTTAATTGTTATTTGGCCGTGAAGCACCTGCTGTATACATAGTTGAGTATCCCTATACTGGAGCACCTGTTGTGTAATGACCAGTGATATGCTAGTCAGCTCTTTTGGGGGAATAATGATTCAGGTTACACTTGAACTTCAAGGTCTATATCCAGGGTTGAAGCATGAGGATAATTCTACTTGGTCAAGCTTAACTGGTTCATGCCCATTCAAGAGACTGGATCGCTATGCTTACTCTTATTGAATAGCGATAGATAGTACTATTGTGGTAACAGCAGAACAATCCAGGGATTTTGATTCACAACCTGAATGTTGCCTCCTGAATGTGTGATTCTAAATAGGACTCTTTGCCAGAAGGTCCTAGTTTCCTCCATTTAACCATTGGGTTCTTGGTATCTACATTCCAAGAAGGTTGTCAGAGTTCATCTACTCACATAGCCTATTATTATATGATGGAAAAATAAACACTATGAAATATTACTTTTAAAATTCTTCTGATTTAAACAAAAGAATGTCAGCCTCAGATGGATTAGTTAATTCAGGAAATACATTTTCTTTAAATATTAGCTTCATTTAAAACAAATGTGAAATGAAAGAGCCATAAAATGACAAAATTAAATGAGTTTATTATAAAAAGTAGTAAAACAATTACACATAATGCAAATTAATTATCTGTAAAATTATATTAAATAGTCTAAATGACTTAATGGTCTATGATTTAGCACAGTACAATAATATTATTCTCTTTGCAACTACTCAAAGCATTGCTTCCTTCTCCTTCAAATCAAGTAACTCTTTTTCCCCACCATCATCTTTGTCAGTTAGGAGCTCTACAATTTTATTCTTAAGTGATTTGCAGTGCCCAAACTCAAACAGAGGAACATTTTACAAAGTAGCTTATAATCTTTATATTTTACAAAAGTGTAAACAACAAGAAATAGAAAAGAAGGGCTACTGAAGGGTCATGACAACTAAATGCAATGCATGTCATGGGACTGGATCAGAAAAAATTAGAAAGTGTTTATACACTTACTAATTTTTGGGACAATTTGATATCGACTATAGATTAAATTATAGTAAAAGTATCAGTTTTAAACTTTGTTTTGATAGTTATATTATGCTAATATAAGAAAATGTAATTTTTCTTAGGAATTAGAACTTTCAGTAAATGGGCATGATGTCACCAACTTTCTCTGAAAATGGCTCAGAAACACAAATATATATATATATATATATATA
>PVHT020000174.1:1742417-1759922 GCA_004024745.2 Catagonus wagneri | reverse complement strand
AAAAGACACAATGAACCTTCTTACAGAGCAGACAATGACTCACAGACTTTGGAAAACCTTGGTTTTTCAAATAAGACAATCTGGGGGGGTGGGGGGATGCACTGGGGGTTTGGGATACAAAATCTGTAAAATTGACTTGTGATGATTTATGCACACCTATAAGTGAAATAAAATCCATTAAGAGAAAAAAAAAAGAAAAAAATAAAAAAAAGAAAAAAGAAAAAAAAATTTTAAATGAAAATAATGTAAAATACTAACAAGAGAAGCAGTTTTGCTATGCAGACCTGAATAAGGTAACTGTAATTATCGTTTGAGAGAAAGGGTTAAGTGGGGGTATGTAGAATATAATTTTTAATGTTTCATCAATGTTAGTGTCTATCTGTCTAAACTTATATACATATTTATATGTTTATAAAGTGAACATGAAGGAAGAGACAATATTTTCATAGGATGAAGAAATCTTTTTCTCAGCGGCAGAAACAATGGTTCATGGCTTTTCACAAGGTGTGCTTTTCTCCTGCTGTTAAAGAACCAAAAACATTTTCAAGATAATTTTCATGAGAGAACCTGAGGAAGAATAAAATGGAAAACTGATTTAAATGTTATAGATAACTGCAAGACGCTCAATTACCCATGACTCAGAACCAGCCTCTAATACAATAACGTAGGGGAGAGTTGGTGTCCTGTGTTAGAAGTGACCCATCCTGCAGGGGATCAAGAGATCTCCTGGAGTAACGTATCTCAAATACTTAGCCATTTCTTCAAACTGATGGAAACATACCATGTTTCTAGTACCTATAGCTGACATGGAGTATCCAGACTAATCAGAATGCCTTCTCTTAAAATTGGTATGTCAAAGATAAATCGTTGCTTACATTTTCCAATACGGAACTGTAACATAATCAGAGTAGTCCCCTACCACCGCCTACTGTTAAAGATGACCACAGAGTTGTTAGAGTTCTGCTAATAGTAATAGTAATAGAGTTCTGTTTTGACCATTTGAGTGAAGGTAATGTTTCCAGTCATAAGACAGAATAGCCCTGTGCATCTTGAAAGCCTTATTTTCATTTTCATTAGAGTTTCATTACAAGGTTAAGCATGATAGCTCTCAAGTGTTGAACTCATACTATTTTCCATATTTTTATTTGTGCCACTTATAAAATCTTTTATCTTTACGAAAATCCAGTGAGTGAGGTATCATCTCTGTTTTTCTAATTGGGAAAAAACGTGGCCCTAAGGGGTCACTGGTGATAATAGCAGAGCTGGGATTTAGCCTTGTGATCTCTAACTGGGCAAAGCCCATTTTCCTAGTTTCTATGCAACACAGCCTCCAGCAACTACTAGGTTAAGGGAGCTACATGGGATTCCTTTTCCTCTTTTCCATTGTTAATGCAGCAGCACTCCTGCTTCTGGAGCACTGCCATGTAGCAGAAGGAAATGATGTATTTTTGATGTATTAAAATCCTAACCCGTTTCCTCTGGCTTATCCTATATGATATAGGCACGCCAAGTACTGTCAATGAAGTGCAGGCTCTAAACGTGTAAGAGAAGTCTCTATGGGCCACACATTCTACCAAAATCTTAGTTGTGGCTAAAGAATCAATGAGCCTTCACTATGGAAATAGATGTAAGTAAGTAAGGGTCTAAAACGTATGTGTAATTTACTGAGTGCTTGCCCTGTGCTCGGTTCTCCTCCCCCCAAGTTACATAAAGGCCTAAAACAGAAGGAACATCCCTCACAGAGGTTGAGGCCTCTGGGGGGACTTTGTGAAAAAGAGCCTGACATATCTAAAAATGTCTGCATGCTTTCCCGTGAACTCATTCAGAAAGGGGCTGGAGAAAGTATGAGCATATGTAGCCTACTTTGTGAGATTTTACAGTCGCTGAAATGGAAAAAAAAATCCTAAAATTTTTGGAGAGAGAAAAATAAAATAGAACAAAGCGAATGACTCTTCTGCCTAGTGTAAGGCTGCAGCCAGTAAAGCCATTTTTAGCCTGGACAGCTCAGATAATTTGTCCCTTATGAGCTCTTTTTAAAGAATCACACCAATCTATACAACCATAAAAATGAAAATCCAACTCAAGAGAGGGCAGAGTGAGGTGTATGAAACAGCAATGAACAGAAAAAACAGTGGAATCAGGCTGAAGGAATAACTCTAGGTAACTTGGCCATGAAACGATATAATGATTAAGGATGTTATCACAAAATGTACTTAGAAGGTAGAGGTATGATACATTCATGTTTTAGAACTATATTTCCCATTTAATAAAGATGATATATCTGGGTGTGCTAAAAGGTATACATCTCTAAGATATTTTGTTGATTGGAAAAATATACAATACAATTCATAAAATATGACACTATTTATGTAAACTATACATGAAAAATAGTGAAAGTATTAGGAATATTATACACCAAAAATTTGAGGTTTTTACCTTTGAAGAGAGAGGTGGGGTTGTATGGGAGCAGGGGTTAATGATACAGACTTTTACTTTAGACTTCATAAATCCTATAATTTTATTTTTTTAATTTAAAAATTTTTTTTTGTTTTTTGCTTTTTTTGGACTGCACCCTCAGCATATGGAAGTTCCCAGGCTAGGGGTCGAACTGGAGCTGTAGCTGCCAGCCTACACCACAGCCACAGCAACACCAGATCCAAGCCGAGTCTGCAACCTACACTGCGGCTTGTAGCAATGCCAGATCTTTCACTCACTGAGTGAGCCCAGGGATCAAACCTTGTCCTCATGGTCGCTAGTTGGTTTCCTACTGCTGAACCACAATGGGAATTCCCCTCTAATGTGATAAGCATATGTTAATGTACAATTGCATGATTAAAATGATTTAAAAAATAAAAGACATACCTCATGGAGTAACTTAAGCAGTAGCTTTTTTATTTACCAGCAGTAATCATGGGCAAGTTCTTTTTGGGCTTCTGTATCTCCATCTGTAAACTGAAAGTGACCCTATGGACCTTAAAAGTTTGGAAGTGAGTGAGTGAATGAATGAGCATGTGTATGTGGTTTAAATAAAATGCAATGCCATATGTAAAATGCTATTTCCAGTGCTTGTAATAGAGTGTGTCCTTAACCAATAGCAGTTAATAATATGCAACATATATTCAACACAGCAAATCATAAAACTGCCAAAATGAAGTTATAATCACAGAGCAAGGCCATTTTGTTGATTAGTTATTCACTGATGAGAGAGATTGCTTAAGCATCAGGTTGTCTAAAATTTTTGTTTGGCTTAAGTATTCATATAGTTGATGAAATAAACACATGATTTTCAAAGTAATCTTGAGATTATTTACATTGAGCGGTAATAAATCTACAGTAAATATGCAGGTTGGTAGAAATTAAAAGGTATCTTATTGCTCTTTTATAAAAAGAGATACACAGACATCTGGAGACACTTTTAGTTGGAGATGTACTTGTAAAAGAGGGAAATGTTCATCTAAAATTTTATAAGGCCAGGAGTATAGTTGAGGTGGCAATGAACTTGAAGAGTGGTGTATTTTCCAAAGGTGATGTCTTTCAATAATATTTTAAAAGATAATATATTGACATTATAATTGTAAACCTATAATGAAAAGATATTAGAGAAAGCAATGAGAAAGCATAGTCCTGAGATATGTAAAGGAAGAACTAGATCTCTTTCCCTTTCTTTCTTTTCCTTCCTTCCTTCCTTCCTCCCTCCCTCCCTCCCTTCTTCCCTCCCTTCTTTCTTTCTTTTTTCTTTGGCTGCACCTACAGTATGTGGAATTTCCCAGGCCAGGGATCAAACCTGATTCATAACAGCAACCAGAGCCACTGTACTGACTCCCTGCCCCCACCCCTCACAGGTTCTGCCCCAGACATCTCCCTTCGTGTCAGATCCAGGTTCTATCTTTGTTTACAGTTGAAGGACATGACACTTCTCTTTGCATCTATTTTCGAATGTTCTCAAAATAAACATATACTTTAAAATGTGTATATGTAATCATGTTAAGAATCTTTATGATTCTCTTCATTTCTAAAATAATTACGCAAACAACATATATAATTTGTGGAAATGGTATCATTGGACTAGTGAGCCAGCTTCTTTGGAATGGGCACTGAACCACTTTTGGAAAATTATATTCAGTTAGGAAGTATATTTAGTGTTTTCACTATAATAGGAAAAATTACTTTCTGTAGAAAAAAAATTCACAATGCTTTGCCTTTTGGGACTAGAGTTAATTAGAGGGATTCAGGTTTTTCTTTTGGATGCATCTTATATCATAGTCTTCACCACTTCCATTATCCCTCAGATTTACAGGCATGAAAGGATCTTTAGGTAACTTTTAAAAATAAACTTTTTATTCTGTTTGTAAAATCAATGATAGAAGGTGTTCTGAGTGTAAGATTTTCTTTTTTGAAGGTATTGTTTATTTAGTAAGGCTCAGGACCTATTTCAGTTTTTATGTGTTTCAAAATGAAAGTTCTTAAGATGTAAAGCCATACAGTAGAGTGAGAAAGCCAAGGATTCCTGATTGCATCTGGGAGTAGATGTATTAGGCTAGTCACTCTTCTTTCTCATCTTGAATCATCTCTTTACCCCTACTCAAACTAGCTTCAAGAAGTTCCTTAGTAGTAAATTCAAAAGTCAAGGGGCTTCTTTTCAAGTCTTTATACTTTTTTTCTGACTTCTGCTTGGAATTTGAATCTTACCCATGCCTGTCTTTCCTCCTGCCACCTTTCCTTGGTTTACACAGCATTATTTTCTTTCTAATATCCTCTTTTTTTTCTCTATGTAGTCTGACTTCTCTTCTGCCGGTCCTTACAGCATTGAAATATCTTAACGACTGTCACCGGGCTTCTTCTGTATTACCATGCTCTGCCTTCATAGTTTACCTACTCATTCTACAAAAGCAACATCACTGTCCTCCTCATTTCTCCAGACATTCACACCCACGTTGCTAACTTTCTTTGGATAACATCATCAGAATGACTTGCAGTCACTTCAAACTCCAAAGCCCCTCTGAGATTTAATTTTATTTTCCTACTAAGTTGTTACTTTTGTACTCCTAAGAGAGGTAAGCAAACATTAATTCTCAACTTTTACATGTGCCTGCTTAGCCAATAAATCATCAAGTTGAGTTAGTGCTGCCTCTGAAATATATTTTATATCCATTTTCTCTTTCTCTTTTTTTTTCCTGCCATTGCCTTAGTTCAGGCTCATTTACTTTCTCAAATGAAATATTGCAATTAATTATTTAACTAATTATTCCCTCAAGGACTCTCCCTACTAATACACCTTTCAATGTCCAATCACTGATTCTTCTAGAGCCAGGATGACCTACCTAAAAGCAAAACAGGACAAAATTTAGTGATTCCTCATTATCCCTAAGATTAAGTTTAAATATCTTCACAATTTGACCCTAGAACCTTCACAAACTGACTCTAGTCTGCCCTCTTAGGGTTCTACCGACCTCTTGACACTCTGTTTTTCCTCCCTGTTAGGTTCGGAAGTAAGGAATTATTTTCCATTTTCACATTTGACATGTTCCTTCTCAATTTTTACTTCTGCATAGTACGTTCCTTATACTTAGAAGAACTTCTATGGCCTATACACTATCTGTTGAAGCCCTCCCCTCCCCCCTTTTTTGTTTTTTTAAATCTCCCGGATCTGAGGATCATCTCCTCTGTTATATCTTTTCTAGCTTTTAACTTTGACTGTGACTCCAAGAATGTTGTTCATAGTGTTGGTCACATCACACTGCTACTTGATTAACTGATTTCACTATTAGAGTGTGAACATTTTGAGGGCAAGGACCTTGTCTCATTTACCTTTGTATTCCTAGTAGTTAAGTTGATATTAGCGAAATCTCACTATATAGTTATTGAATGAATAAAATGAATCAGGGTTGTGTATCCTGAACAGATATGAGAACTTTCCTAAGGACCCTTCCTGGTCTTTCATGACTGACGTTCTCTTTTAGACATCACCCTGCTCCTTTCCTAACTTAAGTGAAAGTGAAGGAAAGAGAAGAAGAATATTCAAAGCAGTGCTGAAGACTATAACCTGCTTTGATTTTGTACCCAAACTGAGATGTTCCACAGAGGTTTGTTGCCTACTGGCACCACTGAAATTCTTTCACATCACAGCATTGAAGGCAAATGAATTTATTGCATTTGGTAGTTGAACAGCTTAATAGTGGAACATAGCTTATGTTTTGTCAGCCTGAGTTTTGCTATATATTCAACTTGCCAGGTTTGGGGGTTGTCCTAGCAGTGCTTCCAATATATTTAAATTGTTTGCTTTAGGTTTTTAGTTCTGTAAAAGGGGGATAACTTTGCTCTCAAATCCTATTGTTTTTCATTTACATTAAATATTACCCAGTGGAATTCAGAGGTAAAACATTTGAGAATGATAATAGTTAGAAATACTGATGTGGAACACACTTTATGTCCAGGTGCTGTCCTTTAGTGCTTTAAGTCTACATGTCCTATTTAATTCTCTAAAGAGCCCTCTGAGGGAAAGGGGTATTATCTCCTAATCTCTAGAAGAAAAAAAACAAAAACAGAAAACAGAAGTGTGAACAAGCTAAGCAGCTTGCCCACATCATACAGCTGTGAAGAATCACAGCCAGGACTGGGATTCAGGGTGTCTGGCTCTATAACGACATTCCTAATCACTACAGCTGTGGAGAATGTAATTTAGAAGTAAATTTGTATTCTACATGAAAACCAGAGGTTGGTCCGCTGTCGGAATCTCTGCATCCTCTTGATAGAGTGGTTCTTTCTTCTTGAACCCACTTCCCATTTTTTTCCCTTAACTCCTTATATGCTGCTGGTAAATGCACTGTAAGTCCCTTTTCACTTCTTTGGAACAATTTCATTACTGCTTCATGACCCAGTGCACCATAGATGCATCTTGTACAGCCCCTCTTCTTGGTCAACTGTGTTGATGCTGAGATATAAGTACCAAGCCATTACCAAGCTGTTAAATGAAAGCTTGTATCTATTCTTTTTGCCACCCAAAGAATGGGAAATTATCTATATAACTCCAGAGACTAGGATATGTATTTATTTCTTTTATAATAAGGATAAATATAGAAGCTGCAATAAGGATAATGCTTATATAATTAGGCAAGTAGAGATTTCAGTGTTTGACCAATCAATTAGATTTCATTGAAACAAAACAAATAGACAAAAATAAACTCCAGAATTAAAAGATCTGCAATACTTTTTTTTTTTTTGCTTTTTTTAGGGCTGCACCAGCAGCATATGGAGATTCCCAGGCTATGGGTCCAATTGGAGCTACAGTCACTGGCCTATGCCATAACCACAGCAATGCAGGATCTGAGCTGTGTCTGCGACCTACACCACACCTCATGGCAATGCCAGATCCTTAACGCACTGAGAGAGGCCAGGGATTGAACCCATAACCTCATGGTTCCTAGTTGGATTTGTTTTCACTGCACCATGATGGGAACTCCAGATCTGCAGTACTTTTATCAATTAATGTTTGTTTTAAATTTTATATTATATCTACTCTGTTATAGGACACTACTATATTTTGAAATGCATTTCTTTCAGTGAATTAGTAGGAAAACTTTAGTTGTTTCTACTAATTTTGTAATTTTATGATATGATATTACCAAGGAACTACACAGGTTTACACTTTTGATACTAGAGAAAAATTGCCCCACAGAGGACTGGCTTTATTATCAGATAGAGAGGACAGGTGGGAAACTTCATGATCTTTCCTTGAGATGTACACGTTTCTATGCATCATCATCATCCCCCTTCCCAAAGAATATTTTCCTCTCAGTTCTATCCCTGTTAGAGTCAATATTTTGTTCTTGTTTAAAAAACAATGAATTTTGAAAAAGTGACTATTTTGCTATTATTAGTAACATACAGCTTGAGTGTGATCCATTTCTGGAGTGACGTTTTGGCACAAACAGAATCTATAAATAGGTAACAGTGGGTGCAGAGGGGAAAAAAAGGAGAGAGGTCATTTTAGGGGTTGAGCAGAAGTGAAGAGAAAGTGTCTAAAACTAAAAGAAAGCTGACAGCAAAGAAAACCTCTCACTTGCTAGTATTTGTCCCAAGATCAACAATACCCCATGTGATAGCCATATCTGATTCCATGTAAGAGGGCTTATTCATTTTGAGTAGGTGAGAAGTTCAAAAGTTCAAAGAGTGACTGTGTATGAAACTGGTCCATGTTTCCCTTAGATGTGAGTCCACCCCCACTATAGTCTGCCTGTTATTTCTGGACCGCATCTCATTCCTAGGATCTTGGAGGTCATGCCATAGGCATTTGTATTCAGGCTAGCAGCCAAAAATATTTGACAGTCTTTTGTGATAGCCTACTCAATGTTTCAGTCTTGTTTTTTTCAGAGTGCGGTCATGAGACATAAACCCATCATGAAACCTCGTTTTCTCTCAAATGCAGTGAATTTACATGGGGCTAAACTTGCAGCGTTTCTCAAGCTCAGCACTACTGGGAAGAGACCAGCTTCTGCTGGTATTTGTTTCCCAGGTAGTAATAGCCCCATCCACTCACATTGTTTCAGTTTGAACTGGGCAGAGAAGAGACTAGCTAATAGTGAAGAACTTGTTGATTTTAAGGCTTTTTTTTTGTCTTTTTGCCTTATCTAGGGCCACACCCATGGCATATGGAGGTTCCGAGGCTAGGGGTCTAACAGGAGCTGTAGCTGCCGGCCTTCGCCACAGCCACAGCAACGCGGGATCCAAGCCGTGTCTGCAACCTACACTACAGCTCACGGCAATGCCGGATCCTTAACCCATTAAGCAAAGCCAGGGATAGAACCCGCAACCTCATGGTTCCTAGTCGGATTCGTTAACCACTGAGCCACAATGGGAAATGGCTGCACCTGGGGCATATGGACTATCCTGGGCCAGGGATTTAATCCAGGCTGTGGCTGCAACCTAAGCTGAAGCTACAGCAAAGCAGGATCCTTTAACCCACTGCACAGGGCTAGGGATCCAGCCCATGCCTCACCAGCAACCCGAACCGTTGCAGTCAGATTCTTTACCTACTCCACCACAACAAGGATACCACTTTTAAGGCATTTTTCAAAAGTCAAGTTTACACAATCTAAGTGATTCTGTTTTAGTTTAGAATACCAGTGCCCTCTGTATTAATGTCCGTGGGGGAACCCATCCCATTCAGGCTCCAAATATTTGATTGTGCAGTTAAGAGCAAAGCTACTGTAAGGCCAGACCTCTATATGTGTTATTTGGTGGCCGTCTTTCCCTAATTGTCCTCGCACATCAGCTTGGGGTTCATGACAATAGCTAAATTTAATTGAGCTCTGCTCATGTGCCAGGCACTGTTTTAAAGGCTTAACATATCTTAGGTCATTCTTTCCTCACCAGTAATCCTGTGAAGTGGGCACCCATTATCACTCCCACTTTACAGATCCAGGAAACTGAGGCAGAGGGAGGTTAAATGAGATGACTAAGGGCACCCAGCTTTGAAGCAGCAGAGCTGAGTGTAGATCCCAGGGAGACTGGCTGTAAAGGTCATGCCCTTACTCCGCAGGGGTGGTTTTAGCATCCTCCTAGTACAAATAACGGAGCGAAAGGTTATTCTAAGGGCAGGCTTGTATCCTAGCAAAAAACCTACATGGCTATGTCCACAAAGAGGTCCCTGCACTGCTGCTCTAATTCCTGGTGGGCCTGAATAAAAACAGCTCTGCAGGAATGACCTCTCATTGTGAGAATAGTTTGGAAGAAGACTAGAGGGTTCATGTGGCTGCTGAGTGGTAGTCAGGGTCACATCTGAGCCAGGACTCAGAACTGGTTCTGGAGGAGCCCAATGATAGAGTTTTATTGCAAAACTTGGCTTTTTAATGTGCAGTGGGTGACTCCCTTGCCAGAGAATAATCAGTCCACATTTCAAAGGGTTTGGTTCCTGTGGATTCTCGGCTGTGTCCCTTGAACCCTCCATGTCAGGATCAGAAGTCACTGCTCTAACTTTGGGTTAATGAGGTTATTGCAGATATGCATTTCTTTCTTCCTTCCATACTTATACATAAATGTAGGGGCTGTGCTTAGGCCAGTGCTTATATAATTCAGCAAGTACAGATTTAGATGTTTAACTAATCAGATTTAGGATGCTTCCAAATCCTGAGCTAGCTGGAGATCTAATTCTGCCCAAAGAAGGAAGACTGGGGTCCCAGGAGAATAGTATCTGACTATGACTCTCATAATCCACCCTGAAGTGACTTCTCTGCCACCGCACATGTGATTTTGCTTCTCTAGACTGATAATTACCTGTAAAACCTTGTGTATCAGTTGTCTTCATTTATGTCCCTTTACATAGACCACATTTTAAGTCCCTAAATGGAAAAACATTATATCTTATACAGTATGTGGCTTTCAATAATAGGTGATAATAAACATGTTATTTTATTTTGACAAGATAAAATACACTGGAGTCTCTTTGCAAAACTAATTTATGTGACTGTGGCCTGGACTACCAAAAGTCCACAGAATGTCAGTTGACATATTGCTGAGAATCACATAGTTTTAAAGCTTACAGTAACTTTGAAGCAGAAAAATAAAATAATGATTAGTAAATTTTTAGTAGGGATTTTGGTGCTGAGCAATAATTAGTTTGATTTATGTTTGAATTCAGTTTGCTTTATTCATGTTAGGTGGCCTCTTTCTCGAAGTCAGTGTTTTTATACAGCCTTTCTGTCATGGTTAGTGGTTTTTATCCTTCTGCACCTCCTCTCTCCCATCATTATATAAAAACAGAAGTGGTATTTTACCACAGCTTAATAAATACTGGCTAGGTGCTGAAGGTACTTTAATTCCCAGCCTCTGAGAAAGGGCTTGGATCTTTGTGTTGGGTATTCTCAGACGCAGTGACGTCAATGCCATTTTTCTGTTCCATTTCCAGGTCACATGCGCCAATTTAACCAACGGTGGAAAGTCAGAACTTCTAAAATCAGGAAGCAGCAAATCCACACTAAAGCATATATGGACAGAAAGCAGCAAAGACTTGTCTATCAGCCGACTCCTGTCACAGACTTTTCGTGGCAAAGAAAATGATACGGATTTAGACCTACGATATGACACCCCAGAACCTTACTCTGAGCAAGACCTCTGGGACTGGCTGAGGAACTCCACAGACCTTCAAGAGCCTCGGCCCAGGGCCAAGCGAAGGCCCATTGTTAAGACGGGCAAGTTTAAGAAAATGTTTGGATGGGGTGATTTTCATTCCAACATCAAAACAGTGAAGCTAAACCTATTGATAACTGGGAAAATTGTAGATCATGGCAATGGGACATTTAGTGTTTATTTCAGGCATAATTCCACTGGTCAAGGGAATGTATCTGTCAGCTTGGTGCCCCCTACGAAAATAGTGGAATTCGACTTGGCACAACAAACCGTGATTGATGCCAAAGATTCCAAGTCCTTTAACTGTCGCATTGAATATGAAAAGGTTGACAAGGCTACCAAGAACACACTCTGCAACTATGACCCTTCAAAAACCTGTTACCAGGAGCAGACCCAAAGTCATGTATCCTGGCTCTGCTCCAAGCCGTTTAAGGTGATCTGTATTTACATTTCCTTTTATAGTACAGATTATAAACTAGTACAGAAAGTGTGCCCCGACTACAACTACCACAGTGACACACCTTACTTCCCCTCCGGATGAGGAAGGACACGAGGGTGAGACTGAAGCCCGAGGAATTCAAGGTCATACGACAGGGCTGTTACCTCAAGAAGAAGGTCCCATCTGTTGCCTGGAATGTGTCTACAATGCTGCTCTCGTCAACTGGCTGCAAATATGCTCGTGGAAAACAACCCGATGTAATTTCTGCCCAGTGAGCTTCATCTCTCAGTACAGTTGTAAATCACCCCAGATTCTACAGCCACACCTGAAGACATGCTCTCACACATAGATGTACACAAACACACCCTCATACCCATTTCAGCCGGCATCTGTCATGATTCCTGTCAAGAGGGCTTTGGTTGTCTGACTCATAATTGTTCAGGATAAACGATCAAGAGAAAGGATTAACTAGACAGTGATGGGTTTTCAGCACTTGCTGTTGTGAAAAATCTCCTTTAAAGTCTTGAGTACATGCTAATCAATAATCCTCACTCATGCATTTCTACTGCTTGGAGTAGCTGTACTGGTAATTACTATTGTAGGAGTATATGCTTGTTAAAATGGAAAAAAAATAACGTGTCTTTAGAACTCAGTATTCTTTATTTTATGAACACAACACGTGTAGTAACTTCTTTCCAGCATATAGTAGGCACATTCAAGGTGATTCAAGATGGCTCTTTTTTCTGTGGAGGGAGCCTGTTCTCAGTAAAGATGAGCAAACATTTGGAATTTACATGTGGGCAGACACTGGATTACAGCTTTCATCACCAATCACTGGACTTTGGCAAAGTCGAGACCAGTTAAGGATGCTTAAAACAAGTTCTGATCATTATATAAGAAGGAAAATGCCTGACAGACACCATGTAAGTTATAAGTGTCTGTCTTATCTTTACTACACATATTGTAACAAATTCAATATCCTAGTCTTCATTTGTATGAATGGTTTGTATTGTACATAGTTTAATCAAGTGTTATTTGAGCTGCTTATTAATACTAACCTGTACGTGTCTCTCTGCTTGTTATTGGTTAAAAAAGAAAAAAAAGGATATGAGGAATCCATTCTATCAATGTAGCTGTGAACTCCATTAAAAAGACAAACTTAATGTACAAAGCATTTATTCAGCTCAAGTATTGTTGAAAGCTATACATATACAACATTACAGTCTGTCTGTATTTAGATATTTTATTTCTGGAAAAAATGAAATGTACATAAAAATAAAATGCTTAAAGTTGAGTTTCAGTATGTACTTGTGTAAGATGGTGATTTACATGGTTCTGACAAGAAGAATGTGCTGGAATACAGTCATGGTTTTGAATCTCATGTCTCTAAGTTCGTACAGAACTATCTAAATTGCTATTAGTTGCCCAGTCAAAACAACTTAGTAGTTTCAATCTTAAGCCTGGTAAAGAGTTGTGGCATTCAGCATTACACACATTTTTGGTTTTCTGTCATGCTAGTTGTTCAAGAATACCAAAAATCAATGAACGTAAGGAGATAACTGAGGTCTTGTAAACGAATTATAACTTGTTGATTATTTTTTCCTGTAGTGTCTTTATTTAGCAGCGAATTGAGAAAAATATAATACTTTTTTCCTTAAAAGGAAGTCAAGATTTCTGAAGATTGTGGCTGACTTTCCCTGATTCTACCATAATGACTCAACTGAGAAAATTACAATAGCAGTGCAGGCTGCTGATGTTCAATTTATGTATATCAAAAAGGATCAATTTATATCTACATAGCATTCTTTTTGGGATATTCTTTATTTTTTATGAATAATTATTGCACACAATCCCAGCAAAATAAACAGAATAAGAAATATGTAAGGTAATAACCTATTTTTAAAATCACAAATTGAGGGATGGGATATGAAAAGTGTCAAAAGTTAACCAAAGAAGTTGAATTAAGAACATTCACCCATTATCATTTTCCCTTTTTGCTGCATAGGGATAAGTATGCTTTCATAGAGAAAATAATAGAAGGACTACAGGAGACTCAGTACCACAGAGTTATAAACTAAGGACTCAATGATTTGACTAAAGAGAGCCTTCAATTGCCAATCAAAGTCATATTCTGTTAAATGTTCACCTCTCAAAATCCTCTTACATAGCTGGAAAGACATTCATATCAATATCAATGTATTAATTAATTTACCATGGAATTTAGAAGCTATTGCTAGAACAGACACATTTGGCAATAAGAGCTTCATGAGTTCCAGCTGCAGAACATAATTTCCAGAGATAAATCTTGTTATTCTGGGGTTTATTTACCAAAATGATCACTTAGGAGTTAGTTCTTTCTCAGCGAAAAGGGGAATAAGTCAGAAGGCAAAAAAAAAAAATTTTTTTTTTGATTATTTGATTAGTGTCTTGTGACTTTTCATTATGTGGTCTAACCTGTCCTGTAATCCAACATGCAAGATGAGATGAAAATATGCTTTGGTCTTCCCCCGTCTGCCCTACTCTCCAAAGTCTTCGTGAGTATTGCTTTTATGTTTTTGTAAACATAAAGGATGCAGCTCCTAATTAACATTCAATGGGTTAAGTTATTTTCCTGTAGTTTTTCTTTAGAAGAAAGACAAAATAAAAATAAAATTAGCAAATCCCCAACAACAATTTCAATTTAAAAAAAATCTAACCTTTCAGGACTCTTTTTCTGGGCCTCTACTCACATATTCCAAACTCCTACATCATCAAGACCTTCATCTGTAATATGGAAAAGGCATGATGATATAGAAAATTGGCTCAAAAATAATTAATTTTTATCTAAAATACTCTCGTTTTAGACAAGCAAGCAGATGAAGGAAGATGAATATGAAGGTTCAAAAGTTAAGATTTAAAACTTTACTAGGCCAGCTTGTTGCTTCAGCAAACTGGTTAGTTGAGTTTTCATTATGCTAGAAAATCATTTGTTACTTGGAAAAAATAAACTTTAAGGTGCACTAAGGAAACACTTTTTCTAGAATCTTAAGTATTCTTCACACCTTTGCTAAGCTATAGAAAAAAACTCCAAGGTGGAAATAGATAGCATCTGATACAAACATGGGTTTCCTCTATTTTTATTTTCAGAAATATTTTAGTAAAATTGAAGTTATTATAAAGAAGTGATTATTGCAGCTTCTTGCCTCATGGAGGAAAAATGATACAAGTTACTGGTTTATCTATTTATGATAAAAACAATGAATTGTCATGGTATGGTTTCAATTGGGCATTTTTGGGCCCATGGAGCTTGTGAGAATTTCTCTGCATGAGTAGAAGGGATATAACTGTTAATAGCACAGTAATTAAATTTCTGGAAGTGATTATTCCGAAAGTAATTGAAATACTTGTTAAATTTAAAACTGTGGACTGGGAATCTTCAGGTTCCTACATTTGAGCAATAAACTGTAAGCCATATTTTTGCACAGAATAGATTAAAAATATCATGAGAAGCCTGAGAAAGTGTTTGTCTTTTCCCTTTCCCCTACTGTTTTACATGTAAGAAGCAGCTTAACCAATATAAACAGCTCTTCTGAAAAGCAATTTGCATCTGCACCATAAACTCTGAATGCCAAGTTTTAGCCTGAAGCAAATTCAAATGGCTGTATTATTTATTAACTT
Source organism: Catagonus wagneri (assembly GCA_004024745.2). Lineage (NCBI taxonomy): Eukaryota > Metazoa > Chordata > Mammalia > Artiodactyla > Tayassuidae > Catagonus > Catagonus wagneri. The sequence continues at coordinate 1,744,702 of PVHT020000174.1, read as the reverse complement.
TTGAAACTTGGTTGATGTACTAGTATCTGACATTTATTGATAATTATTCAATTAGTCTCTATTATATTTATTTTTATCTTTACATGTTTCTTTAAATAAAATGAAAATCAGTAGATGCATTAAAAAATTAAACATTTTAAAACACTGATTTGCATAAAAATGATGTTCTTTACCTAGTTTGTAGGTGACAAAAAATTGAGTCCCTTAACACTTAGCATTGAATCCTGAAAAACTGATTTGTAGGTCAGCTTTTCTCAGGAGTCCCATGCCTATCAGAGAATGATTTCAGGGGTTGGGAGCATAACGGAAACATCCTTCTCAATTTAAAATTGCGACATATCATTGTGTAATATCTAGTACTATCAGAAATACTTTTAAGTAACAAATTTATCATTACTTATATTTTTACTCAGATGGCCAAGAACAGAAATACCATGAGAGTTTAATTTCAATTTGTTTGTGTGAACAAAGTCTAGAGAAGTCCCTTAAAATTAGGATATGACTAGTGCCAAGTAACTGGCCAAGTGTTCCAAGTTTGATGAAAATCAGTTTAATATTTATAATTCTTCACTTACAGCGTTATGCCTTTTATTACTCCTGGACTGTAGTTTGACTCTAAAGGCCCTAAAAGTGATGGATGCAGACGGCATAGAGACTTTCTTTCATTGGCTGTAGTGGTTGTTACCATTGGAGGTGCCAAGTGTACAGTCTTGCAAATTCTAACCAGTGCATCAGACATACAGCCAAAGCTCAGTTCACATCATCCTCACCTGACAGGTGCTGAATTTCTATTTCTTAATTCTATGTAGGGGACCTAAATAGACAACCAGAATATTACTGATTTCTGATACTCAAATTCTTTGTCTCAAACACAGAAGTAAACTTGGCCACTGAGGTAGTGACTATTGAAAGAAATAATGCCAGGAAGTTGTTAGAAAGCCCCTATTGTTAAATAAGTATGAAAAAATATGTATTTACCATTGTTTACGTTAGTGCTAAATTCACTTTGCCAATTTTCCGTAATCTAGTTTTATTATTACAATTAATTTCTGTTTTGCATTTTATGAAAATTTTCAGTTGTGAGCATGGTCGAGTGACATCTCCAAAGCAGGTTGAAAATATTTCATGGGATTTTTTTTAATTGAAGTATAACTGACATACAACATTACATTAGTTTCGGGTGTACAATATAATGATTTGATATTTGTATATCTTGCAAAATGATCATCACAATAAGTCTAGCTAACATCCTTCACCATTCATAGTTACAATTTTTTTTACTGTGATAACTTTTAAGATTTACTTTCTTAGTATCCTCAAATACGGAACACAATGCTATTATCTAATCACCACGCTGTACATTACATCCCCATGATATGTTTATTTGATAGCTGTAAGTTTGCTTCTTTTTCACCCCCTTTACCCATTTTGCCTACCTCCACCACTGACTCTGGCAACCATCAATCTCTTCTCTGTATCTATGAGCTTGGTTTACTGCTGTTTTTTCTTTGTGAGATTCCACATATAAGAGAAATTTTATAGTATTTGCCTTATTTGACTTATTTCACTTAGCATAATTCTCTTAAGGTCCATCCATGTTGGCAGAAATAGCAAGATTTCATATTTTTCAAAACTGAATAATAACCCATTGTATATGCAATTTCTTTATTCATCCATTGGTCACTTCTTTCCATATTTTTTTAATGATTTTTATTTTTTTCCATTATAGCTGGTTTACAGTGTTCTGTCAATTTTCTACTGTACAGCAAGGTGACCCAGTCACATATAAACATATACGTTTCCATATTTTGGTATTGTAAATAGATGCAGTGAATGTGGGGGTGCTACCTTATCAGATACAAAATTTGCAAATATTTCCATCCATTGAGGAGGTTGCCTTTACATTTTGTTGGTCACTTCCAGAGCTTTTTAGTTTGATCCAGTCCCATTTGTTTATTTTTGCTTTCACTGCATATGCTTTTGGTGTCAGACCCAAAGTATCATCACCAAGACTGATGTCCTGGAGCTTACCACCTGTTTTCAGTTTTATGGTTTTAGGTTTTATATTTATTTATTTATTTATTTATTTTGCCTTTTGTCATTTTATGGCTGCGGGTTTATGGCCGCACCCGCGGCATGTGGAGGTTCCCAGGCTAGGGGTCTAATCGGAGCTGTGGCCACTGGCCTGCGCCGCAGCCACAGCAACGCAGGATCCGAGCCGCGTCTGCAACCTACACCACAGCTCACGGCAACGCCGGATCATTAACCCACTGAGCAAGGGCAGG
>PVHT020000174.1:1708044-1742317 GCA_004024745.2 Catagonus wagneri | reverse complement strand
GGTTTTATATTTAAATCTTCGATCTATTTTGAAATAATTTTCATGTACGGTGTAAGATAGTAGTTCAGTTTTGTTCTTTTAATGTGGCTTTCCAGTTTTTCCAACACCATTTAGTTAAGTTTTTTACTGAAAAGTCTTTATTTGCATGCTTTTGGAGCTATTTTTTGGAACCATTTTGTCCTTTAGAAGTTTCTCCAAATGATAAACGACTACATTCCATTGTCTCTGCAAGGTTTGATATTCTCTTTTGTTAAGAATGCCCCTCAATGTTGACTTATCTAATTAAAAATTTCCCCAAAGTGGCCACTACAAGTCCAAATTATCCAAAAGTTCATCCATTTTCCAAAAAGGCACAAGATTCTGATCCATAGTGGGAATACTTTAAGAAAGCAGGAGCTTTTTGAGGAAGGTGGAGAAAAGGTCTTAGACCAGGTGGAACCCATCTTTGCATTTACATGCCCTCAGAGGTCATAACTATAAGGTTTATTAACAATCGCTCTAAAACACAGGGAATCACCTGTTTTCCTCACTTTTGAACAGAAAAGGATGATTTTTTTTTGAACAGAAAAGGATGAAGCTTTAACAATCAAAATACATGCACAATAAAGTCAGGAAGCTCAAAGTGCAAAGATAGCAGAACCTGGGCCCAAGAGAGAATTATCCTCAAATTCCAGGGCTGGCAGGAAAGCAAACTCAATGGGCTTTGTGAGTACCAGCACCTGTTTGCTCATCAGCTTCAGAGTAGTTGGGGGTCTTCTTTAGATCCCACTTTTGATGTTGTGAAGAGTGGCAAAAGTTTAGAAATAACAGAAGTAAAACTGACAAATCCCTGAACTAGGAACTAATACAAGTTTATTGTGCACACACTAAAAAGACAGTTTGCAAATTGGCAGTGCTGAAACCAAAACATGGAATGAGGCTCGGGAATATATTGTTATGAAGCAGCTTATGTAGTGAAAATGCAGTGACTGCTTATTCTTCACAATGACTGGCTATAATATTAGAATTTTCTTCGATGACAGGGAACTGGTCAGTGGTTACCTCCTATCAATTCTGAGAAACAGCTTTAAGTTTAGTTTATGATTTCCAGAAGCATATGCGTGAAATGACCTAGGTCAAGTTAGTGTTGCAAAATAAGCTAAATGAAGCGTTGTTTAGATAACTGGTTTTGTCTGTTCAGGGAATTTTCAAGGCTGGTCTCCATTTGGGGTTTGATCTTAACAAGGGAAAAAAAAAAAAGATGGCGCCTACCTGCTTTAGTGAAATGGTGCCACCAGCCTCGGAGGTCAGAAAGGATGCCAATGGGCGCTGCCCCACACCTCAGTTCACCTGCTTAAAATTAGCAAATGACCTTTTCACGCAATGCCTGGTGCTCTTCAAAGGACTGCCTCTATGCTGGGCCCTATGGGAGCAGAGTCTGTGCGGGCCCTTTAAAGGCGGTCTTCAGTGATGCTGCGTGGTTTCTTGTGAACACGTGGGCAGGCGCCGCGAGCCCTTTTAAAGTCTGGCGTGCAGGTCGTAAAAGTTAGTGAGTCGAGGTTGGAGTGGGAAGCTTTTTCCCCAGAGTTCGGCTAGGCTTTATGCTCCCTCAGATTGTGGAAAGACTGTCTCAGCTTTTTTTTATCTGCTTGGCTGCGCTTTCCCTCTCTTTCCCCCAATGTGAAGGAGCAGCTTTGCTAATATTGGTGTTTTTTTTTTTTTTTTTCCAGAGAAAGTAGTTCTATGTGTAGCTTTAGACTAGGTTTGTCTGTTGGAGAAGCTGAGTTCAGTTTTTCTAGGTTGCCGTCTGAGCCTGACAGTCCTCATACACTTTTTGTGAAAGGTAAGCAGTGGTTATTCTAACTACTTCCTTCACCCAAAAAGAAAGGGGTGCAAATTTCTGATAATTGAGCACTTATAAGATGAAACATTAGCTGTGTTCCCTCATTTAAGCATCCCAGCATTAGGCGTTTGTAGAGACTCTTTGTAAACCTGTTTGCAGTGAGGAGTCTTGATGCCTGGAGGTAAGATGTAACTTGCCCAATGTGATGCAGCCCAGAAGCGATACTGGGAAAAGTCACACCCCGTCTCCATGACTCCAGAGTCTTCTTAAACAGTCACTTGTATTTTTCTGATTTTTTTTCTTAAATTTCAAAATTGTATTAAAAAACATAGACAAAATTAGCACACTTAGTATGACCATGTAGGATGATTATAAGAAAAACAATGAAAAGAAAAATTGTGAAAATTAAAGATTTGTTGATTCCATTTGTCTTTCTTCATTCGTTGCTTCTCTTCTCGTTGGGGACGCTCAGAGTCGTGTGGTCCTGTGGCGGTTTCAGGCCCGGCCCTGCCTGGGCTGCCCAGGCCAACCTGCTGTGGTAGCCGTTTCTGTTCCCCAAACCCATTTTGTGTTCACACACATTTTTGTGGGTAAAACCATGTTAATTTGAGGGCAGAGTGACTTTAAGCTTGCTTGGTAGGAAAGTTGTGGGTCAAGGAGGAGGAATAGAGCTGTAGTTAACTTTGAATTACCCAGTCACTGCGTCGGAATCGCGTTTTGGGGAAATCCTACTGTATAGTGAGAAAATTTCATATCCCAGCTTCCGTTTTTACTCAAAAATGAGACAATTCTAATAGGGTTTTCACTTTTTATTACTTATTGCTGTCTTTTTCCCCCTTGCTTCAGGCTTAATTTTTTTTTTTTTTAAAGAGGCAAAACAACCTACAGCTGTATTTTCTGCACTAAGTTTAGTGGTTGGGGAGTGGGAAGGATTGCTCAGTCTTCTTTCTAGCATATTTCTTTTCCTTTTTTTTTGCCTTGTCATTTTAAAATAAAGCAAAAATTTGTAATCATTTTCTTGCTTTAAGTCTTTGGAAGACCCAGCTCTAAGCACAAAAACGGGGATTAGAATACTCTTAATACTTGAGTCTGTTGTACCCTGATCCTCTGCTTATAACAGTGATACATGTTCCATTTTTTTCTCACGTTTTTCTCATGTTTTTTTCTCCTGTTCAGAAGTAACATTAAGAGAACCAGTGTGAAGACAAGTTATACTCAATTGGTTTAACTAGACTCCTGCTGAAATTGTCATGTTATAAATTATGAGCTCTCCCTTCACTGTAAATGAAGCCTGAGCTCCATCTTTTCATTTTTCCACAGATTTTAAGGAAAAATAGTTTATCATTAAAAGAATACTTGTGTTTAAGTTTGTAATACTTAGTTTTCATAACTTATGTAGAGTAAAATATTCTAAGGGATAAATTGAGTTTACATAGGTAGTTTTTCATTTTCTTTAGTTCACAGGTTTTCTCTCCCCTCTTTTACTTTCCTAGATATTTGTCAGATCTTTTTGAAGTACATGCTCCCATGCACACAATTACTACAGTGAACCCAAGGGCTGTCCTTGACTTAGGCAACTACAGCTTTCCAAATGCAGTACTCTGCCACTCTTGCAAGTTGCTTTTAGAAATTTTAACAGAGCTAGTGGGTTTGACCAAAAAAAGTTGTTTGCTTCCTTGTTTTCTTTTATCTTGACTTTACATAAAGAGTGCAAATTCTACATCCTATACAATACAAAAAGTTAACATTCTACAGAGCCAGTCCCTCCACACTCATTACACTCACTCAGAATAGGTGCTCCTTATTCACACTACGCAGAGGAGGAGTTCATTAGTGGAAGACAGAATTGTAAATCCCAGGTGATTCTAGAAAAGAGCCTTGTGCTTCAGGGATTGGATTTCTGAGAGCAGAAAGCAATTACTTTGGGATGGAATCTAGGAAATCAGCAAGGCTTGCAGCAGAGATGAGATAGCTGTGTAGAATATCTAGGCCACTGGGAATGGGTATGAAAAGTGTCATGAGAACAGCAGAAAGTTATCTTTTACCCAAGAGTGGCATAAACTTGATAGAGCCCATTGCACCCAGGCCTTAAGTTTGGGATAGGAGTTGGTGGGAGCCCAGGTGTTGACGTGTTTCTGGGAGGCCAGTGTGGGCGGATGATGAATGAGAATCGGGTACCATCTCCCAAGAAACACCATGTGAAAGTTTTTTGCAACCTTGTTTGCAAAAAACAGGTTGGAAGAACCCCTAGATAGAGTGAATTGGCTTCCGTTGGCTGAGATTTTGGTGTTCTCCACATGGTAGAATTTGGGCTTAAGGTAAAAATTAAGTTATGGAAAGGTAAAATTACATTTATTCCACAATTGATAATGCGACTTGAAATTCACATTTGCTAAATATTACTTCATTTGATAGAATGTCTTTGTTTTGTGGAAGGTGAACTCCTAGTACATGGATTCTGAAACATTTTAAAAGTGATGCCTATATTGAAGGACAAAATTTATTAAAATGCAGGGAGGGTTTTGTGACTTTGGTGATGCAACACATTGAATTTAAGTTTATGTTGCCTTAAATAAGCTTTAGAAATAATGGTTTTGGATGAAAGGGATAATTACAGAATTTGGAAGGAAACGGAGAGAAGGTAAAGTAACATTTTCAAAGCGCACCTTTGATCATTCTGTTTTCCTTTTTTTCAGTCTTTTTTTTTTTTTTTTTTTTTTTTACAGGTTATAAATAAAGAACTTAGTTCCAAGCACTGGCACACTGAAAGGGATAGAATGTTTAGGGTATGTCAAGTCAAGGACAGTGCCCAACACTGGGAATAGAAGTCAACCTACTCAACAGGCTTCAGGTCAAAACTATTTCCATTACACTCCAATTTATACTTTACACACTCTTCCTAGGAGCTCCTACTTGAATATTCATAAAAATACTGTTTGTGGGCTAGAGTCATAGTTTGCAAGTGTGTCCCAGGAATCCCTAGATTTCCAAAGAGGTGCCTCCTGAACCTTTGGAGTAAGATGAAGAAGGCCAAGGAGGAGTGGTATTGAGTCATCTGCTTAATTTTCACCCAGGTATTCACTTATTTGACACATTTGCGGAATGTCTGCTATGTGCCATGAATTCCTATTGGTCCCAAGGGTAACATCAGTTAACAATACAGACAAGGTCCCTGCCCTCCCATAGCTTAGAATTTAGTGAGAGTAACAAAAGCATTCACCAAATAACATATTGTATGTCTGGTGGTAATAAATGCTGTGAAGTCAAGTGAAGTAGAGAGGATGTAGAGCTTTTTTAATTATTGGTGGCCTGGAAAAGTGTCTCTTTCATGGTGACATTTGAAGAAAGTGAAGGTGGTGGACCTACAGATATCTAGGGCACGAGCATTCCAGGGACAGGAAGAGCAATTGTGAATGCCCATGTCAAGGTCTGGCTTGGCATGCTTTTAAGGAAAGGCAAAATTGCTGGAGTGACTGGAATAGAGTTAGCATTAGAGGGAACCTGAGATGATGAGATAAGAAAGGCAGTAGAAGTTTGACCTAACCTACCAATGCAAAAGGAACCTTTAGAGTGTTTAGAGCAGATGAGTGATTTGTGTTTTAAAAGGACCCCTCTGACTATACAGTGGGGAATTGCATGGGATATAAATGGTGAGGGCGGAGGCAGGTCAAAGGCGAAGCTACTGTACTAATTCAGGGAGACAACAAGGGCTCAGATTTAGGCCGTATGGTAATATTGGCAGTGAGAACTCTTCTGATCCTGGATGTAGAACCTAGGATTGACTGATGGACTGGTTCTGATGTGTGAGAGACATCAGTGATGCCTTCATTTTTGATCTTAAGGTTACATACAAGGACAGATACTTTATAAAATCATTTTATAACCTGCTTTGAAATTAGCTGAAAGTTACAGATAAGCATGTTCCTCCTGATCTCTAAAAGTTTGTCCTATCTTTTTGGAACCTGTAGAAGGGAAGGGAATTCATTTTGTATTTTGAAAAGCCCATGTATGTTTTTGGTCCATTCAGATAGTTACTTTATTGCTCTTAAAAACGTTGTGAGATTTGAAGTTTAATTCTTTAGGCACTGCATTTTACAAAAACATGGACTTTTTCATGTAGTGTGACTTATTCTGATCCAGTTGTGAAAAATCTGAGGTAAAAACTCCTTTTGTATAACTTGGGAGGGAACAAGTTAGTAGAAAATGAATATGTAAACCTCATCATGTTGACTTTTAAGTGCAATTCATATAAAGCAGATTTATGTATACATAATCTGCAAGTAGGCATGGATTCCAGAGCTGAACTTTATGGTTGGCAAAAAAAATCCCCCAATTGTATGTATATTCCCTTTTTCTTGGAAGAGAGCGCCAATTTGCCATCATATTTACCAAAGTTTTTAAAAGTAAAAAAAGGTCAAGAACAACAAAACTGGGTAATAAGGCATGAACTGAACCAATGTTAACAGAAGGAAATTTTGAAAGGTGTTACAGTGAATTACTTTATAAGTGGATCTATTTTATACTTACCACCTATAGTTCAAAAATTATTTTTGATATGACCATAAAATTGTCATTTTAATGTTTAACCTCTGAATAAAGATTGAAAAAAGCAGTAGTTTAAACTTAAAATATTACCTTATCCTGAAATGTCTGAAAACATAACTTGAGGCATACTTGAAAATCAGGTGTTGACATCAGTTATATTAATCTATAAACCTTTTCAAAATCTGTGAGTACTAACATTAGACCTGAACTAATTTTTCCAGAAATGTTCAACCAGAACTCTGAAAACCGAGAATCTACAAATCACAGAATAGAAAGGCCATAGATTGTAATAATCGATATGTCTAAAAAATGGATTGCATACTTCATGTGATTATGTCCTGGCTAATGTATTTAATCACGTAGATAGGCAGTCATGGGAGAGTTGATTAAAAATATTTTGCCTGGAGATTAAATATATAGAATTTATATTCATTGAGTATATATGATGGCTGGCTGAATAGCCAGCTGTAGCTATTGGTTGATGCTGGCTTTTATGTCATTAAAAAACAAAATAGTAGTAAGTCTAATTATTTCACTTGTATTTGGGAATATGTATTTTCTTAAGCCTCCGGGATAACAGTGATCTCTTGTTGCAGAATAATAGTTATAACAGTGAGTTGTCTTAAATACTAGGCTTATTCCTAAATCTGTTGCTGTTAGACATTGATCCTGGGGAGGATGTAGGTCTATGCCAAATAAAGGGCATTGCAGAGAAGAATTAGAGTATTCTCTTTACATCGATGTGCATTTAATTTGGTGACTAAATACAATGATTTTTGCATTTTCTAGCATATTTGAATAAATCTGATTTTGTGGTCAGTTCCTTTATAGTTGTAAAAAGATGTTAGTATTGGACACAGAAGTGGAAATAAAAGTGGATCTTGAACTCAAATTATCTCTATGGAAACAATTTCTGAATCAGCCATGTGCTTTGACTTATTCTGTATTTTTTCCAGGAACGGTGTAGCAGGCACAGACTGTGTCCCGCCCGAGTCCCCGTTCCCTTAGCACTTCAGTCCTTATTAGCTAACTTCAAATTGTCAGTGCCTGCATGTTTTTTTTTTTTTTACCCCCTCAAAGGCTTCCTTTGTCCACTGGAGTCTGCTTTGCCGCTTGTGCAGCAGGTCAGATGTGCCCAGGAAATAACACTCTGCAGGAGCACAGGGACAGGCTTCCAGCAATGACCGGAGCAGCTGATCCTCAGGTGGGATAATTGTGATGTTGGTGCTGTACACTCCTCCACCAAATCCTGCAGTGGGGATTTCATGGAGCATACCTTAACTGAATTTCTTTCCTTCTCTGTCTCACTTCTTCACTGCATTACTGATTCCTCCTATAATCACCTCCAGTATAAACTAGTTTCATTCAAATCTTGGTCTCAGAAGAAGCTTCTGGGAAATCCATATTAAGGAAAAGGTAGATTTCACAACTTTTGTTTGACTGTGATAGTCTCTCTTGATCATAAATGTAATATCTTTCTATGAATGTAGATTTTGAAATTATGTCGAGGTATCACATGCAGTCATTTCATGTGTATAGTTCAGCAGGTTTATATACAACTGTAACTGCTACCATCGCAATCGAGATATAGAACATCTCCATCACCCTAAAAAATCCTTCAGACGCATTATTGATCAGTTCTCCACCACACTCAGTCTACCCTCTCAATATAGATTTGGTTTTCCTCTAGAATTTAATATGGAAGAAATCTTTGTCTGGCTTCCATTACTCTGCATTATATTTTTGAGATTTTTGTGTGCTCTATAAATCAGTAGCTTTAATTGCTAAGTAATATCCCATTGCAAAGAAACACTGCATTTTGTTGACCCATTCACACTCAGGTTGGTACCAGCTTTTGGCTGTTATGAAAAAAGCTGCTTTGAACCCATGTGAACAAGCCTTTGTGTGGACCTGTTTTCATTGCTGTTAGTAAATACCTATGAGTGGAATTGTTAGATTGGATGATAAAGTTATGTTTACCTTCAAGAAAAAAATCAAACAGGTTACAAAAGTAGCTTTATATATTTTACATTTCCACCAAAAGTCTGTAAGAATTAGTTACAACACCCAACACTAAGTATTGTCAGTCTTTTTAATCTTAGCAGCTCTGTAATAGTATCTCAATATGATTGATTTAAATTTTAATTTGCATTTTCCGTATGATCCCTTACGATGTTGGAGATCTTTTCAGATGCTTGTTGGCTATTTAGATACCTTGTTTTTGTGAAGTGTCTGCAAAATATTCACCCATTTTAAAATGTTTTTTGAGTTTAGAAATTTTTAATATATTCTGGATACTACCTTTTTGTTGTATGTACTGCAAGTAATTTCCCTTGGTCTTAGCTTGCTTTTTCATTTTTCTTATTAGTGTCTTTAAGAGAGCAGAGTTCACTTTATTTTTATGGTTAGCGTTTTGCTGGTGTCTGCCTGAGAAATGTTTATTTACTTAGAGAAGTTTTAAAGTTCAGTTTCTTTTTTTGTTTTGATCTATGATGCACTTGAAGTTGGCTTTCGCTTGTGTGAAGTAAAGGTTGAAATATTTCCATAAAATTTTTCCAGCAACACTTATTAAAAAGACTTCTGTTCCCCATTGGGTCGTTGAGACAGCTCTGCAAAAAATAACAACATATATATGGAGTTTACTTTTGAAAATATTCTGTTCCATTGATCTATATGGCTGTACATTTTGACATGTTTTGATTGTTTTTTATTTTGATTTATTTTTTAAGTTTCTTTGTCATATTTGGGGGGATCCATGGTATATTTAGAAATGTTCACCAAATTCTTGAATTTTTCAGACATTCCTTGTTATTGATGTTAACTCAAATCATGGTCAGAATATACATAATTTCAATATCTGAAATTTACTGAGATTTGGTTTGAGTCAGTATATGATTTATCTTAGTAGATGGTTTACACGTACTTGAAAAGAGTATGTGTTCTAACAGTACATGATGTCACTTACATAAAGTTGGTTGATAATGTTTAATTATTCTATAGCCTTACCAATTTTGTGCATGTTTTCTCAATTACTGATAGAGTATAAAAGCCTAAAACTATTAATCTGAGTTTGTTCTGTTTCTCATCTTGCTCTATCACTTTTCGTGGCGTGTCTTTTGAATTTATATTATCAGTCATGTACACATTTAAGGATGTTAAGGCTTCCTAAAAAAATAAGACTTTTCATTATAAAATCCTGGTAATATTCAGGAATCTTAAGTATAGTTTAAAAATTAATATAGCCAATCCATCTTTATTTTGATTAGTGTTTTTATGGTGTACTTTTTAATCTTTTAATTGCTAACCTACCCATGGCTTTATTATTATACTATGTTCTTTATAGACAGTCATATATCGGGTGTAGTGGATACTTTGGTTTGTCACTCATATTCTCCCTCACCAAGACTTACTTTCCCAGCTTTTGAAAGTGCTGTCAGTGGATAGTCTTTAACGTTCAGTTCCTTCATGAATTGCCTCTGTTGTAAAAGTTTGCCTCATGTTTCTTTTGAGAAATTACACTTGTGGCTCCAGATAATATGTCAGAAGGTAAGGCTAATTCGAGTATTTCGATTCCTTGGAGAATATACTTTGTTAGTCACCTTGATACTTCACTTTTATTCTGATGCCTTGATTAAATTCTATGGGAAATCAAACGATTTTCTGCAAAAGCTTAATACTTTGAGAGCCATTTGTGCTATTAAGTTCCCTATTCCACATTACTTAGTGAAAATTGGCCTTTGTGAGTATCATGCTGTTTGGGAAAAGATCATATAAATCTAAGAAGGGTCATATTTTCTTAAAATACACCAGTTCTTTAAGGAATTGACTTAGATGATAAAGAATCGAAATAAAATATCAGGACTATATGGCAAAATCATATGGTAAGATTCTCATCTGCTGAATAAAAGTGATTTACCAGGATATTTAAGTGTCATACATGAATTGTTAATTTTCAAAGGTAGTCAGTTTCCAATTTGGTAGCTGAGTTGAGAAAGTGGGAAATACTACACTTGAATGTATGTATACTGGGTCTCAATCACTATTACAGGTATTTTACATAAGTATCTCTTAGAATCCTAAAGGTAATGCTGTGAGATCTATAGTTACAATCAATTGTGTTTGTAACTCGTGGAATTGATGTTCAGAGATTTAGTCTGAGTCCAAACAGGATGTTCCTCTTAAACTACTTAAAAACATTTTTTTTAATTTTTCCGTTATAGCTGGTTTCGTTTTGTGTCAATTTTTCAACTGCACAGCGTGGTGACTTGGTTACACATACATATATAGATTTGTCACAAGTGATTAATTTTTGGATGTAATTAAATTCATGCTGGATATAAAATGGTTTTAGATACTAATTTCCTAGATCCCTATAAAAATGTTGATATAAGTATTTTATTTTTCATATTGATAATGAGGTATTAAGAGATGTATGTAGAACCACTGAGTTTGTGTTTGAAGGTTATATAAGCAATTTATTCTAAATGTATGTGAAATATTTAACTCTGAATAAATAATGTATATACAATAGTCTCTGAATTGTTACCTTTTAAAAATGCACTTGCTTTAGATTTATACTCTTGTTTGCAATCAAGGGGCCATGATACAACTTTTATACTAAAGGTCCACTGGCAAAGTCAGATCTTACATAACGGGTTGTGCCTTGATACTTTCTCTCTCAACGTGACTATTTTCTATAGCCTTTGACTGAATATAAGAATAGGAATGTGTACATTAGCATAGTTTGACAGTAGTAGGACATAATATGCAAACTAACACAGCAATCTTGAATTCTATGAAAATCAGATAAACTATTTTTTCATTTCTTTTTAACCTAAAGTGAATAAACTGCATAGAGAGACATATGTTTAAAGCATTGGGATTTTCACACAAAAAATAGTGACATATCACAGATTTACCTGTCAAGATAAATGCATGGTTAATCTGCTTCTCAGTCATCGCTTAAGTTTATTCTACTCAGAGTTTGTCTTTTTTCATCCATATTGTATTTCGCTTGATTAGAAGTACTTGAAGATCAAATAGTATTTAAAATTGTAGTCTCTTTAATTGTTGCGGTTGTATTTCTTTTTTTTAATTTTTAATGATTCACCTGTGGTATATGGAAGTTCCTGGGCTGGGGTTGAATCAGAGCTGTAGCTGCAGGCCTACATGACAGCAACACCAGATCTGCTTTGAGCCACAGCTGCAGCCTACTCCATAGCTTGCATCAATGCTGGATCCTTAGTCCACTGAGTGAGGCCAGGGATTGAACCCACATCCCCACAGACACGACATCAGATTCTTAACCCACATAGTTGTGCTAAGCCACACAGTTTTATTTTTTTAATTTTTTTGACTTTAGGGTAATTTAAGTTCCCAGGAACATTGAAGTGTAGGTACAGAGATCTCATACACCCGCTGTGCCACACATGCATAGCCTCAACCATTATCAGTATCCCCTATCAGAGTGGTATGTTTGTTAGAAACGATAAATCCACATTGAGACACCTAATCAAAGGCTATAGTTGACATTAAAGTTCACTCTTGGTATTGCACATTCCATGGGTTTGGAGAAATGTATAATGAAATGTATCCAAAAAATGTACTATAACGATAGATCTATTTCATTATATAAGACAATATTTTCACTGAATTCACTGAATCTTGTCTGATTTGCCTATTCATTCCTCTTTCCTCTCCAATGCCTGGTCACCAGTAATATTTTTACTGTCTCTGTAGTCTGCTTTTTTTCAATTACGCTTTCAGCATTCCATTTAACAAGGAATTATTAAGCATCTACAATATTCCAGGCATCATACTACTTGCTTAGAATACCAAGATGAATGTTTTTGAGAGATGATACATTGTGGAAGAGTAAAAGCAGTTTATGTCACCATTGCTAATATAATAATAATGTACTGTAATTTGTAAGATGAATTTCTTTGGGGATGCTAATGGAAAAATATTTTGCCTGTAGATAGCATGGAAGGAACTTTAAATATATGCCCCCACCGACCTTGTTTTGGGAGATGGAGAAGTGAGATTTGGAAAGGACAGCCAATAAAGGTGGCTTATAAGTAAACAGAGGTAATTGTTACACAAGGGACTGGAATCAGCATAAAAAATAAGCTAAGCATCGTTTGAAGGCTGTAACACTAATGGAAATCTTAATTAAAAGCTTTTGACCTTGGTTCTAAGACAAAGGATTTGGGGAGCCTTGAACTGAAGAAACCACTATAGAAAAAGTGATTTTAGTGAGCTCTTTCTCAAGATAAATATTTAAGAATTTTCCTAACTGCTACAGTGGACTTTCAAGGTGCACCTTAAATATCAAACTGGTGTGAAGCTATGTTCTCCTACAAATATCTCATCTTTAGGCATGTTCTACGAGTTCTTACTCTTGAAAGGTAAGCTTGTTCTCCAGTAGAAGGGTACAGCAGAGTTGAACGTGTTTAATTACTCATTACACATTATTCAGATACACCACTTTGCTATTGATGGTTGGAAATAGTGAAGGAAAAGAGAGGCCAGGAGTATCTGTAGAATAGATTTTTCTTTATGGAAATCAGAATTTGTCTTGGAGTAGTGGCAGGGTAGAGATGTCTCCTTTTTTACAGGGATTATACTAAGAATATTAAGAGATAAAAATGAGAGAATTTGTTATTTTTCCCATTAGAAGAAACATCTGGGGACTTTGATTTAGGATAGAATGAAAAAATCCTTAATTTTATAACCATTCATGATGAAGGAGAAAGTCACAGTATCAAAACATTCCTTAAACTGAAAATTCTCTGTTGATTTAAACTTGGGCCATTATGTTTTGAGCACCAATTTTTGTTCTAATTAATACATCAGAAATACAGTTTTAATAATATATTTAATTGAACTTTACCTTTGTTCCAAATAAACCCCAATTTAACAGTATTGTAAGACTTTTTAATTTAGTGTCCTTAACATCATTTTCTAAATTATACTCTATAGCACACCTATGCAGCAAGATACAGGGAAAAACTAGTTGGGGAAATAGCTAAAAATCAAGTTTTACAGGTTCCCTTACTATGATTATGGGATTTCTTAAAATGCTTAACATTTGAATATCGATTGTGACTCTCCCCAGAATTTCCAAAACTTAACTTGCCTGCTGTGCTTTATTCACAGACTACTTTTTGGAATCAGTTTTCTTTGTATCATGCTTTGAGAAGTAGTGCTTCTCAATTTTTAAAATGGTTTTATATATGTAATTTTATTTTGTTATCAACTTTGACTTCTTAGCTGACATTCGGTTGGCCCTAATATCAGAAGGTGAGAGATGAGGAAATTGAGGCGTTAAGTTCTGTCATTGGATCAAGGCACAAATCTAGAAAAACCTAGGAGTTGAACTTAAGTATTCCGACTCCCTCCATTAGCCTCTCTACTGTGGTGTTACCTATTAAATACAATGCAAAGTCCATGTACACAGGTCAATACAATTACTCAAAAGTGAAAATAAACTTAAGTATGTTAATAAAATTAAGAAAATTACATTGTACGAAATGGTATAATGTTATAGACATTTTCTCTTATGGAACTGATGAGTTTGGAGTCATGTAGAAAGGATTGAATTATGTTTTATGCCAGATGGTTTCCTTGAACCTGAATCCAGTTAATTTCTTTGACTTGGAGATAGAGTGCTAAGGTGGCATCAATTTTCTAGAAAAACTCTGGTATGATGTGAATAGAAGAATACCAGTCTCTCTTTTAAACACTAAGAAAAAGTTGTTTTTCATTTGACTTGAAGTGTTTATTGATACATTTTTCCACTGACTAGTGGATTAAAAATTATTATAAGAAGTTCTTTATTGAAAATTGTGAAGGAAATAAATATGAACCTGTTGCTGACTTCTGAAAAGAGATTTCATGTGAAACAGGAAAACAGGCCATCATGTAGCATCTTTAAACATGACTTTATAACTTCACTGATAAGAGCTTTACTCATAAGAGCTTCTTCTTCTACTTATTTATATGACACTTCATGGGTCAAACATCTTCTTTAGCTGAAGCTATATTGGTGAAACATTAAGCCTGCAGGGAAGATTTTATTTTTGAACAAATTTTGTGTGTCAGTTGATAAGAAAGGATTCTGTATTGGGTCCTTTCTTTTTTTGAGTGTTTTTGTTCAGAGTTGCTATTAGTAGCTGGAGAGTGTACGAAAACACATGGGATTTAGGTCTGTTTGAAATGATTTATGTGCAAGTAAATCCTGTAAAACATCACTCCAAAGCATATTTATGGCTTTGATAGCTAGGTTTCCATTGCTTTTCAGCAAGCAAGAAGCATCTCCTTTTTGATTCAAGTTCCCCAGAGGGGAGAAAATAGTTAACATGAGTTTTTGAGGATGTTTTCTTAGTTTGCTCCTATCATTGAAGTCTTCTTGAAGCAAAAATGCAATTATGTCAGTATTTGATTCCTCATATTATTTCAGGATAGTTCCCACACCCTGAAACATGTGGATTTGATTCCGTAATGAGTGGACAGAAAGCTGGATCCATTTTTAAGCAATTTGGAGGTAGAATTGGAAAGTAGGGGGAAGTTGGGAAAGATGGGTTTGCTTTTTAAGCTGTTGTGGTTTCACTTAGTATAAGTCGTTTTACCCTTCCAGTCTCAAATTCCTAATCTGTGAAAGTAGATGTGATAATATTTACCTCCGAGGGTTATAAGGGTTAAATAAATTAGTTTATAAAGTAACCCAGCATGGCTCTTTATGCATAGCGTGTACTCCATGAATGCTAGCTGCTATTAACTGATTTTAGTACAGGATACCTTTTAACCCGATACTTTAAATATAATAATAATGACAATACAGTGTTTTCTTTTGTTTGTTTGTCTACCACAAGAGCAAGCAAATAGGCTTCTCAAGATATTTGAACTAAACTTATTCCTAAATGACTATCCTTTTTTACCTATGTTTATGTGTACATAAATTTCCCTTTTGTCTAAACCAATAGTTCTCAACCACCTGCATGTTAGATTTTACAAGCGAGTTAGGGAGCTTTAAAAAAAAACACAGGGATATTCAGATCCCTACCTCATACCACTTAAATCTTGTGGATGGAGCCCATGCATCGGTAATTTTTTTTTTTGTCCTTTTATAGACGCACCCATGGCATATGGAGGTTCCCAGGCTAGGGGTCTAATCGGAGCTACAGCTGGCCGCCTACACCACAGCCACAGCAACGCGGCATCCAAGCCACGTCTGTGACCTACACCACAGCTCACGGCAATGCTGGATCCTTAACCCACTGAGCGAGGCCAGGGATAGAACCCGCAACCTCATCATTCCTAGTCAGATTCATTTCTGCTGTGCCACGATGGAAACTCCGCATTGGTAATTTTTAAAACTTGCTAAAATCGATTGTAGCCATAGACGAAAACCTTTGCTGTATCATCCCTCTGGCTTCAAAACTGGTAGTAAATTGTCTGCAATAAGATAATCAATTTAGGTTAAGAAATGTGTGGCCTCCTAGAATGTAATACCTAGTCACAGTCCGTAAACCTTCACTGTGTAGGTTATTAATAAGATTAGAAATTTGCAATAAAGTCAAGTTGAGAAGAATCTGCTTAATTGGCTTGTTGGAAAGTATAAAAACCACAGACAAGGGAATTTTCAATTGGAGAAACACTAAAAACAATAGGTTATC
This sequence comes from Catagonus wagneri, assembly GCA_004024745.2. Taxonomy (NCBI): domain Eukaryota; kingdom Metazoa; phylum Chordata; class Mammalia; order Artiodactyla; family Tayassuidae; genus Catagonus; species Catagonus wagneri. The sequence goes on along the minus strand of PVHT020000174.1, from coordinate 1,726,273 downwards.
AATTACTAAAAAGCCCTCTATTTTTGCCATTATTTGGATAATAATAAACATAAGCTATTAGCTAAAGCTGATCTCAGAAAATTTTAACCGGCAAGAATTAGTAAGGCATGGGGCTTTTATATGGCTAGCTACTTTATTGTAAATCATTGGACTGGATACTGATAAGGGGTCTGGTCTTCTTAATCAGCATGAGCAAAGGAAGAGGCATGTTCCATTATCAGATCAATTTGGAATGCCCAACCATACACCCAACTTAGCTGATGTAGCCAAAATTTGCTTTGACTCTGAGGCCCTCAATCAATATTTGTGATGCTAGATCATATTAATAACCTGCAGTCACTCAGCAGTAGTGTTCATTTAGGGCATCAGTCTGCCCATGCTGGAGTTATAAATCTGGACATTCGTAGGGCTCTTGAGACAGTAATTGAGGTGTGGGTGATGAGTCATCCCATGTGATTTAGATAGCTGTCATTTCATATAAAACTGGTATATCTTTGACTAGAGGAGTACACTTCTCTTTGTAGGTACCTATGTTTTATAGTGAATGTACACACGGATATCTAGATGGCATGTGTATATAGTATGCATCTCGGTTTCTAAAGAGTGTAAAGCTGTATAGTCAGTGGATAACACTTTTACTACCTCTGCAAAGACTGCAGTGGTCATGATATTATTAGAGATAACTTATGCTACAAACTATGTATGAGCTGAGTAAGAAAAGCCCAGCTCTTTTCTTGGCTGGAATCGACCCAACAACTAGTTATTTTAACCCATAAGATTTTGTTTAGTGAGAAAAGACATTAATACCTAAAGGAAGGACACAACATCATCAGGGATAGTAAATAGATAGGTGGATTAATTTGAGGAGAATAATAGGCATACAGATGAAAATGTTTTCTAAAATTATGAAGCACAGTGTTGAAAAATACTTAATTCTTGAACAATTTGGATTGACTATCTTCAATTTAAAAAAAAATGTGAATTATCCAATTTCTCATTTGCTTGTTCTTTAAGATATTTCTATTGACAGGGGTTTGTATTGTTGGAACTTCTGTTGTTAGCTCTTAGCTCTTGTCTCACTGGACTTCGTATTCCTCTGACTTAGTATAACCTAGTAGAATCTATCTTATGTGCCTCATGAATTTGGGTTGAATCCATTATGCCATTCAGTGTTGCTCTAGGGAAATATCTTCCTTGTTGTTAATTTTTTTAAAGAGAAAGACTGTTTTCTTGTTAAAATGCATACACACACATACACACACATATATATATATGACAGATACATAACCCATGCTGGGTTACTATATATAAAATATACATATATATATATATATATATATATATATATATGATCCTAGAGATAGTAAAAGTATCTCACATTTTGAAGGTATACTTACTTACTTTAATAGATTGTACTGAGCAGCATAACTTTATCCATGAAGATCAAGATAGCTTAGCTTTATTATATGAACACTTGATGAATAATCTTATGAAATAGTATTAGGTACAACTGGAAAGAAAGGAGTATACCTTGTAACCTCCCTCTGTCCTTAGTGAAACCAAAAGTTTATAAGGAATAATCTTTTGATCAACTTTACCTCATGAGCAGTCAAAAATACTGACTCTCGAGTATTTTTGTGTATTTGCTTATTTTTTGTGTAAGGTACTTCAAAAGTGCTTAAAGTGGGAAATTAATATTACTTAAATTGCTATAATCTTTTTTAAAGTATAATTGATTTATAGTGTTGTGCCATTTTCTGATGTATAGCAAAGGGACCCAGCCACTTATTTATATATATATGTATGTATACATATATATATATAAACACATACATTATTCTATTCCATTATGTTCTACTCTAAGAGATTGGATAGAAGTCCCTATGCTTTACAGTAGGATCTCTTTGCTTATCCATTCCAAATGTAATAGTTTTCATCTACTACTTTTTCTTTCCATCTTTGCCATCAGTTGTCCCTCTTAGAACAGGAGAGTAAATTGGTATAAGTCTCTTGAAGGGCAGTTTGAAAGTCTGTACTGAAAGCCTTTAAAATGCTCATATATTTTGGCTCAGAAATTCATCAAAGAATTTATCCTAAGGTAATAATCAGAATTCTATACGAAGATTAATGTTCAAGGACTTTTTGTTACATCTTTTAACATGTAAGAAGACCAGGCGAAATGAAAAAAGGGAAAAGGTTAAATGTGTAATAACAGAACTGTTAAATTCTTGTATATTTATAAACCATGGGATGTTATATACTTTTTAAATTTATATTTTCAAAAGGTATTCAATGGCATGAGGGAGTCTCATAGTATGATGTTACCTGAAACACTCAGGATTGTAGGCTGCTTGTAGATACCATGGTGGTGGTGCACTGTGAATATGGCATTGTATGTTTTAACACATTCAGAAGGCAGTGGACTGAATGTGAAGAGAATATTGCTGGCTGGTGACACTGCAAGTAATTAAGAATTTCTAATCTTTTCTAGTTTTTATAGTAAATTTGTATAACTTTGCTATCAGAAAAATGTTATAAAGGAAAACTGTGTCACTCTGTATAGCTCAGCAAAGACAACAGACCCCAGAGACGATAACTTAAAAGCACAACTTTTTGTTAGTAACTGGGGGAGTATGGCCTGCAAGGTGACTGCTCCATAGCTAGGAGAGCAGATCATTCCAGTCAAACAGAGGAAGATAAAAGATATTCAGAAGCCTCCAATGACCTCATGCCATACTCAAAGGCTTTGTGTCAGCTCTATTATTCTGAAATTCAATAGCCTTGGTAGCAGCAAATATTTGGTTCAGCTCAAACAATGAGAAAGCTCATGTAGTAAAGTTTTAAACATAATAATGTGAAAAATACAACTTTCAAAAGCAGTTGGCAGTAAATGTCATGAGCCACATAAAGGTTCATGTTTTTGGACTTACTGATAAAAATTATGAATGTGAATCCCAAAGAAAAAATCTTAAATACTGAAAAAATTTAATGTGAAGATGTTTAGTGAAGTGTTAATTTCAGTGGAAAAGTTAGGAGCTAAGTAGATAGTAGGAGAATCATTAAATTGATTCTAATGTATTTATCTATGGACTCTTGTGAAGATATTAAAAATACAACAATTTTGAAAATGCTTAAGACATTTTAAGTCAAAAACAGCATTTATTGATGAATTGACATAAAAGGGTTTTAACAACTTTACATAAGGAGCCCTATATAGAAAAAAGGCTGTTAGGCCAATAGGGTAATACTTTCAATTTTCTCTATATTTTACTTTTTTGAGTATCCTTTTACAAGGCAACAAAGGTATCTGCAAAAAAAAAAAAAAGTCCGTTTGCGGATTCCTTGTAGTGGGTTAGCCAAAGAAACGCTAAAAGCTGAGACATTGTTTAATACTTGGGTTATTCTGTGATGTAAATCTTATCCATCAACTCTGATCTCCGTTAAAATCAGTTGTAGACACAGCCTTACATAATGGCTGTTTTGAGAAATAAAGGAATCTGGATGCTTTTCAGAATGGAATGATTCAGTGAAAGAAAGGGACAGCAAGACAAGCTGAACTAGTTAAGGGGGGAAAATACTTGAAGGCAGTGGTGGCTAGGAGGAGTGTAAGCCCCTTACAATTCTAAGAGTCATTGAGAGAGAGCCCTTCACATTTGACTGGCAAAAGCTAATTTTATTTTTTATTTAAAAGGGCAAGATATATAATTTACAGTTGTAAAGTACAGAACTTATTAAGTTTGGAATCTCAATAATGATCAAAAAGATGAGTAAAATCAGAATGCCCAAACATCCCTGCCTATGCTGATTTTTCTTTTACTTCTAATAGAAGAGGGTTGTAATGTCACAGACAAGAGTTTATTTTCTAATGTCAATTCATTCACCAAACAATATTTTATACTGTCTAATAAAGGCCAGGGACTGTTACAGGTGCTCGGGATACATTAACACAACATAGAAAAATCCCTACACTGCTAAGGCTCGCACCTCTTTTGATGTTAGAACTTGGAAAAAAAATCAAAACCAGTGAAATACAGACGAATTATTTAATTGCACATCCAGTTACATTTTAGAAGAAAGTGCTTAACTTGCAGTTTCAAGATAAGCCCTTTACCAGGTCTAGGAAGAGGAGAATATGTTTATGCAGCTTTGAGTTATTTTGGGTTCTTGTTACCAAGTGAGTTAAAAGATCGAAAATTCTAGAGTTTTATGGCCAAAATAAAGCCCTATTAATTCTTCTAGCTCAGATAATGTACAGAGTGGCTGGATTAAAATTATCTGGAGAATTTACTCCCCTCTCTGGTTGGAAAAACATAGAAGTAGATGTGGGTTAGAGAGGAGCTTAGAGCTGAATAGTGAATATGTGGGTCAAAATTTTCATGATAATTTGTTATTGCCCTCTAACATGATTGGTTTTATTTATTTCCAAGCTGAATGATCAGACCATATGGTTAGAAGTCTCTTGACATCCTGTTGAGAATTGGCTCTCTCTCAATCACTGCAATACATGGTAATAGCAACTAAAGTAAAATCACAGAAATGCAGAAGCAAAATCCAATGAAGTACTATAGAGATGCTGCCTTTGATTACTATTAGCCACACTTACTTAATAGGGCTTTTATTAGGAAAATGTAGATAAGTATTCTCCTGTACTAATGGAAAAAAGATTGTGGTCAAATGAGTCTGAAAAACTATTTCAGGGAGGCTAACAAGGCATATTGATCTAATAAAGTCTCTAAGATGTCCCATACATAGTAAAGAAACTTCTTTACCTTTCCCTACTCAAAAGTTTTCTGAAATTTTTTCATCATGAAATCTAGTTTTTCACGTCATGTTTTCTTGTTTGAGGAAACCAGATATGATCTCATAAATACACTTTGAAAATGTTACTCTAACATGATTTAAATTTTATACCAAAAGAATAATTAAGAAAATAATGGACTTGAAGTTTATAAATGGTGCATAAGACCATTTGGTAGGTGTTGAAAAACCTGGAAGAATATTTTGAGGTCTTTGTGATTATTTTTTTTCTATCAAAATGATTTGAAAGTAGTAAATAGGCTTCTAGGCTTTAACATGGCTGATGGCAATTTGTTGCACAAATTTGCACTGGTAGATAATCGAATTTTTATCACTCATTTCAAGCTGATTACCCTCTTTGAAGATGTTCTACTTTTTCCCGACTTTGCATCGGAGGCACACATTAGCTGGGCAATTGCTTGTAGTTTTTGTTTTCCATTCTTTAGCTTTTAATGCCACTTGAAGACCCAAAAACTTTCAAGAAGCAGCAAAGCAAGAAAGTACTATTCTGCTTGCTAAACGAAAATAAAACCATTTTCAAGCTATGCTTATTCCTCCAATTTCATGGATGCTAAAATCCATGAATGGGCCTCATCTCAAGGCCATCTTGAGCAGAATTACACTGCTTTGAATCTAATGTTGGATTTTTCCACCTGAGAGTCTTTTTACTGGGAGAGCATTTCTTAAAGATGGGCACCAACATTTCCCAAGATTAGGAAAACTCAGTAATAACCTGGGTTTTAGACACCTGACAGGATATGTTAATTGCATCAGAACCGCTTCTGAAAGACTAACAGTATTCTATGGGCAAAATAAAACCAGATTATGCCTTTTGATTTTTGTTGATAATTAAAATGTTATAAAGCTAATGAGTAGATCGCTTGTCCTGTGTAGAATTGTTATCTTTCCTTACTCAAATATCATTAACATTGGAGAACTATTTGTTTCTTTTGTGCAGAGAGACCACTTATTTGAGACTAAAGTTAAGATGAATGGCTAGATCATGAAGGAAATTAATACCAATAATATGCTTAGTTATTGCTAAAAATAATCCAGTAAAGGAAGTCAGCTTCAAAGTTAGACTCAAATGGCTTTTAGTTAAAATTTAAACCTATTACATAGGCCCCAAATGAACTTGTTAGAAATACCAGCTATCAAAACCAAACAGAAATTAATATCTCTCAAACTGATATCTTGTATTATAGGAAAGGCATTGGGATAAATGTTGGTAAGATAGAAAGCAATGTCATTGTCCCTTTCCTAAAGAGATTATAGTGGAGGAGAGGAGAAATCACACTAAATAGACAATTATAACTTGTGCAGTCTTTGAGAGCAGAGGGGGAATGGTAATAATTAATGAATGTTTCCAGAGGACGTGATTCTGAATTGAGTTTTCAAAGGTGACTGATAGGCCTGGTGAACTGAAGGTGTGGGACATGTTAAACAGAAGTTCATACAGTGGGGCACAGTGAGAGGGAACATGTTGAGTTCTGACAAGTTGAGATTACTTAGAATAAGGGGCTAAGGGATTGGTAGGGAATGAGGCTAGAGAAGTGGGCAGGAGCCAGATCCCCAGGAACTTTGTATGCCAGGTTAAGGACTTGAGATTTTTATCCTGTAGGTAATGAGGAGAAGTCCTAATGATAAGTCCTATTACAGGATTTCATGTGCTAGTAGGCCCCATCAGGCACTTTGTTACGGTTAGGGTGGATGGCAGAGTTGTGGGGAGCAGGGTGTGAGGGAGAGAGAGTTAAACAATTCAGCCATGCAGCGATGTGTAGATCTTGGCAGCTCAGCAATGGTGACAGTGAAGAGGATGTTGCAGTGTGACAGGCATACTCTAGTGCTGGTAGAAGACAATCATTTTTGTTCAGAATAATTCACCATTTGAAGCCAAAGGTCAGAGGTTTTCTCTCCTTGTTCAAGGGAGTAGTGGTAACTCTGCTTATGGGGAGGCAAGGAAGTGAATGCTTCTGGGATTCAGGTCTTGGTTTGCTATGTAAAGATGACGCCTTTCCTACTCATGACACTTTGTTCCTTGATAAACTAGTTTTATTCTTTAATTGTGTATCTCTTTTATATCTTTGGAATTCTTTCTTTCCACATTGTAATTAAAAATTTTCCCCAAGTGGAATGTGCAGCTGGGTGTGAAATCAAAATGAAAGCTGCCTTGTGCTGAGACTGTATTGGTGTTATTAATCAAAGGTTCAGAACTCTTCCCCCCATTAAGCCTTCATAGAGCTGTCAGATTCATTCATTCTTAGTCTTTCTTTCTCATTCTCTTTTTCTTTTTTCTTTCTCTCATTCTCTCTTTTTTTTTGTCCGCACTTGTGGTATATGGAAGTTCCTAGGCTAGGGGTAGAATCAGAGCTACAGCTGCTGGCCTGTGCCACAGCAACACCAGAAACAGGCCACATCTGCCACCTACACTGCAGCTCACAGCAGGGCTGGATCCTTTAACTCGCTGAGTGAGGCCAGGGATCAAACCTGCATCTTAATGGATACTAGACAGGTTCTTAACCAGCTGAGCCACGGCAGGAACTCCAGATTCTTTCTTATTAAAACACTTTTTTTGACCTGGAGTGTGTGTGTATAATAAAATCTTCAGTGACCCTTTAATTAATTTGTGATGTAATACAATTTCCTTGAACATAGCAATAGTTTATTTAAAAAAAAAATCGTTAGTACTGATTGAGCCCTAAGTTTTCTTAGTGTTCCAGTCATGATTGTTTTGGGTATAAAGGGTTTTTTTAGATAGGAATTGAATTCAACTTAGTTGAAAAGATGTAAAGTAAGAGGAGTTTTGGGAAAGGTTCAGAAGTCAGACATCAAAACTCAGACTGAGTAGTTTTTGGCAAGTATGTGAGTTACAAGAACCTGGAATTATAAAGTCATAAAGTTAGCTGTTATACGCTGGTGTTTCCTCCAGTCCTGCATGGTCTCTTAGCTCTGCTTTTCTCCATGTTGCAATGCTTCTGTCTCTAAATACTGTATCTGTTTTTGTGTGAACTGCAAGTCCCTTTCACAGCTCTGTGTACTCTGTCCAGTGAAGACCCCCCAAAAAGATCTAATATGTCCTTAACACAATTCCAAAATTTAGGAAATAGTAATTAACTCATCTTAATACTAATTAAGTCAACCGCTGGTCTACTCCCATCATTTAAGCCTAGGCCGCTGTGTCACACAGGCCAGCGCCCACTCAGCAGAGGGTCTAGGAAGAGAGAATGAAAAGGCTGTCCAAAGAGGACATGGGGAGATAGGAGGAAAATAATGGGGACCTCTGAAGTACCAGCTGAGCCTATATTCCTAAACCTGCTGTTACTCTCCCACCTTTTTTTCCTCAGAGCATCTAACAAATCTCCACTTAACCTAAGTTCCAGCTCCTTAATTTAGATGCTAATGAGCAGTGAAATGACCAAACCATGGACATGAATAAGGAAAAGTTAGAGAACAAAGGTCTAAGGGGAAACTCATGAAGAAGATAATGAACCCTTAAATAATCCAGGATTAGTTGGCATGTCTGTGACCTACTATCTGTAGGGCAAGAGGATTCACTCGTCTTCCCAAACTATTGGTGTGGTTACAGGGACCTGAATTTTCTCCTGCCAAAGTAGAACAGGCTGAATTAGTTCTATGAATCTTTCCTGGAAACTGCTTGGTACTTAACCTCTCCTCACCCTCTGCTAGCAATTCAGAAGTGGTTATTTGTCCTGTTTCTATTTGTGCTGCTTTATTCTTCTCTTTACACAAACTGCATGCTTAGAATATTGCTTGGCTTCCTTAATAATGAGAATATAAATGTCCTTAGAAGCAAATCATGTCAAATTTAACTCTTTGTGCCTTTTCGTGGTGACAAAAGCCTTCTGGACGTCTTGCCTGCCTTTAGTATGTGAAAAAGAATGAAGATCTCTAGGCAAAGGAAGATTTTCCTTCCCCCGTGTGTAATGTAGTATTAGAGTGAGGGATAGAGGATAATGGTCTTATCTTCACACCACTCTTAGCTTTGGGTGAAGTAGCAGTAAAGCTGCTGGCCAGTTGCATTAATTTTGTATCTTGCAACTTTACCAGATTTATTGATCAACCTGAACGTTTTTCTGGTAGTGTCTTTAGGTTTTTTCCAAGTATAGCATCATGTCATGTGCAAACAGTGATAATTTTACTTCTTCTTTTCCAATCTGGATTTCTTTTATTTCTCTTTCTTCTCTGATTGCCATGGCTAGGACTTCCAAAACTATGTTGAATGAGAGTGGTGAGAGTGGACAGTTTTGTCTTGTTCCTAATCTTGGTGGAAATTCTTTCAGCTTTTTATCATTGAGAATGATGTCAGCTTTGGGCTTGTCATATATGGCCTTATTATGTTGATGCAGGTTCTCTTTGTGCCCACTTTCTGGAGAGTTTTTAATCTTAAATGGGTGCTGAATTTGGTCAAAAGCTTTTTCTGCATCTATTGAGATGATTATAAGTTTTTTATTCATTTGGGTATGTGGCATGTACCACTGATTAATTTGCAAATATTGAAGAATTTTTGCATCCTTGGGATAAATCCCACTTAACCATGGTATGTGATCCTTTTAATATAAAGATGGTTTCAGTTTTGTTGAGGACTTTTATGTCTGTGTTCATCAGTGATATTAGCCTGTAATTTTCTTTAGTGGTATCTCTGGTTTTGGTTTCAGGGTGATGGTGGCCTTAGAGAATGGGTTTGGGAATGTTCCTTCCTCTGCAAATTTTTGGAGGAGTTTTAGGATAGGTATTAAGACTTCTCTGAATGTTTGATAGAATTCACTTGTGAAGCCATCAGGACCTGGACTTCTGTTTTTGGGAAGTTTTTAAATCATATTTTCAATTTCAGTACTTGTGATTGATCTATTTATATTTTCTATTTCTTCCGGGTTCAGTCTTGGTAGTTGTATGTTTGTAAGAATCTGGCCATTTCTTCTAGGTTGTCCATTTTAATGACATGTACTTGCTCATAGTAGTCTCTCATGATACGTGGTATTCCTGTGGTGTCTAATGCAATTTTGCTTTTTTTAAATTTTGTTGATTTGAACCCTCTTCCTTTATTTCTTTGAGTCTGGCTAAAGGTCCATCAAAATTTTGTTGATCTTTTCAGTGAACCAACTTTTAGTTTTATTGATGTTCTCTATTGTTTTCATCTCTATTTCATTTATTGCTGCTCTGATCTTCATGGTTTCTTTCCTTATACTTGGGTTTTGTTTATTCTTTCTCTAGTTGCTTTAGGTGTAAGCTTAGGTTTTTATTTGAGATTTTTCTTGTTTCATGAGATAAGATTGTACTGTATAAACTTCCCTCTTAGAACAGCTTTTGCTGTGTCCCATTAGTTTTGGATCATGGTGTTTTCATTGGTCTCTAGGTATTTCTTGATTTCCTCTTTAATTTCTTCAGTAGCCCATTGGTTCTTTAGTTTGGCCTCCAGTTGTCTGGGCGTTATTTTGCTGCTTTTTTTTTTTTTTTCCCTTGCCGTTGATTGCTAATCTCATAGCATAGTGGTCAGAAAAGATGCTTGACATGATTTCAATTTTCTTGAATTTACCGAGGCTTGATTTGTGGGCCTAAGTGTATCTTATCCTGGAGAATGTTCCATGTGCACTTGAAGAATTTATATACTGTTGCTTTTGGATGGAATATTGTATAAATGAGTTAAGTCTACTTAGAGTAATGTGTCATTTAAACCCCATGTTTCCTTACTGTTTTTCTGTATGGATAATCTGTCCATTGATCTAAGTGGGGTGTTAAAGTCCTCCACTATGATTGTGTTACTGTCAGTTTCTCCTTTTATGGCTGTTAGAACTTGCCTTACGTATTGTGGTGCTCCTATGTTGGATGCACTCTAAGTATTTTTGAATAAATTATTTAAAATGTTTAATTTAGCAATACTATCTAAAATATCTGTGTATAAAGTTTTAAAGTCAATGAATAAATATGTATGGAAGTCATAATGTATGAAGTGTTGGGGAAATAGAATGTGTGGCAAAGTCTTCTATTTTGATGGACTGACAGTCTAGTAGTGAAGACTCACAAATAACGTTAACAATATAATTTGGTATAAGCTATACGAAGGTTTATGTTTAAGACTAGAAGCATGGTCTATAAGTAATGAAATTTTTAAAATGAAATCCCAACCCAGTTTTCAGGGAGGCAAGAAAAAAATAAGTATGCTTTTGAGTTAAAATTTTAAAAAGTTCTGAAGAAACTCTAGTGTGTGTTCTGTCTACACATTTTATATAATTGCATTTTGTGAGATCTTTTAATTGGGCTCAGAAATTGCACAGGGATTTTAATCACAGACAGAGCTCAACTTTAAAATCCTCTGCCTGAGACCATCGGATCTTTCCGATATTTGAGTCCTCTTGTGCAATTTACTGTTGTTTCTTTATTCCAGAGTGAATCCCTGATGTTGACTCATAGTTGATAAATTCCCTTTCAGTTTACCAGTTTTGGTGATTTCTTTCAATATCTCAGAACAATTAGTAACACTGCATTTAAAAAATTATACATAGTAACACAGAATTTATGATCTGAAAGAGTAAATATGTGGGTAAAGTCAAATACTGAATGATCAAAATAGAAATATCTTGCAGAGTTTACACACATACAGATGTGTTTTGTGTGTATGTGCATGTTTGTGTAATAGTGATATTTAAACTTAATCATTAAATGTAAATGGACTAAATACTATAAAAGATAAATACTGCCAGAATAAATGAAAAGATACTGTTTACAAGAAGGGGTAGCTTAAAGTCAAGTAAAGCTGAAAGTAAAATGTAAAAGGTGAATTCAGCCACCATAACAAAAAGATTTTTAAGACACATTCTAGAGACAGAATGATAATTTAAGATGATATATCAAGAAATATTTTATATTTCTACGTAAGTATCTGGATGTATTTCTCTTAGAATAACCAGTTAAAATATAAGTATATAGAATATTTGAAGAAAGTAACAAATGGATAATTAAGTAAACTTGTATAAGGGAAACATACAATCTGTAATTAACACAATTAAACATGTGTGTGTATATGGTATGTAATCAATAACTGCAAAACATAGTCTTCAGTGGAACTTGAAAAATTTGCCAAAATTTTCTAAATTTTGTAGTTTGGAAATTCCCTAATTTTCAGTTGAAAATTGACCACACAATGCTGCATATAGCAAGCTTTAATATATCTCCAAGAATTGAAATATTATAGACAGTGATTTTTAACATTGAAATTAAACTAGAATTTAATAAAAAGATATATACTGAAATTTTGAATTAAGCAATACTCTTCAAAAAAAATCTATTGGTTAAAGAACCCATAATAAATTTTATAAAATACTTTAATTGAAGGGTAATGAAAAGATACTGTTTAAAAACATGGAGTATAGAAAATTGGGGCTAAGACAAATGTATAACCTTAAATACATTAAAAACAAGAGTAAAAGTATTGATGCATTGATCACATACGTTGGAAAAAGAGCAAATTAAAGCTAAAGAAATTAGAAAGCAGAAAAATAAAAGTGGCAAAGATCAATAAAACACTAAGCAAACCTAACAATAGACAGGATCAAGAAAACCAATAAATCTTTTAAAATAAAATTAATAGTTCTAGCAAGCTAGGTGAAAAGGAGGGGGTGAAGAGGAAAGGAGAGGGAAGAGGTGTATAAAATTTCAGCATCAGCATCAGTAATGAAAAAGTGATGATAAATAGAAATTTTATAGACTTTAACAGTTATTAGCACAAGGTTGTTCATAATATTTTCTATTAAAACTAAAAATATATTATTGAGAAGAGTCTTAGAAAAATAAAACTATCAAAAATAAGTGGCAAATCTGTTAAAGAAGCAGTACATAATTTAAAAACTTTCCACACAGAAAAAACTTTTAGGCTTAGATGGTTTTACTGGTGTAATGTATCTCCTGATAATTTTTAGCAATAAGTAATAACAGTTCTATACAATCTCTGCAGTTCTATACAATCTCTTCCAAAATAGGAAAAGAGGAAACAACATGTCAGCATAGCTTTGATAATAAAATCTAACAAGGACATTCAAAAAAGAAAACTGCATACCAAACTCTTCATGAACATATGCAAAAATCTTCAACACAGTATTAGCAAACTAAGCGCTAGAGGCATATGTAAAGGGATATGCCCATGATTTTGACAGTTAATTGGATGAATTCAGTATTGACCCGATAGACACAGAGCAGTCATTTGATAAAATTTTTTTTTACCTAATCATGATAAAAACTCTTGGAAAATTCAGAATAGAAATTTGCTTTGATAGGGTGTGCACAAAATAAAAGATTAAGCAAAAATTTTAATTGTAGAATCTTGATATTGAACTAGATAAAATGGAGGGATATAGTATATTCTTAAATTGGAAGTCTCCCTACTATACAAATGTCACTTCTCCCTAAAGTGATAAATAGATTGAATGCCACCCTGACCAGAATCTCAAAACCTCAGCATTTTTTCTTTTGGTAAAATTAACAAGATTAGTGTAGAGTTCATATGGTCATAAATATAAAAATAGCCAAGGCAAACTTTATAAAGATCAATGCTATAAGACTGGAAAAAGTTAAAACATAAACTATACTAATCAATATAATTTAATTTAAAATAATAAACTGCTTTATTTTTTTCACCTTACATAAATAAACAATTTACCAGAAAAGCTATCCAGAATGAAGAACCGCACATATGCCAACATTTGGTTTATGTCAAAGGCAGAATTTTAAGGCAGTAGATAAAGGACAAGCTTTTCCGTAAGTGCTGCTGAGGCAGTTGAAAATCTACATAAAAGGTAAAAATCGCAAGAGAGCGTATTGATGGCCTTTTTGGCTTTGCAAACATATTCTTTTTTTAATATTTTTGCCTTTTAGGGCCACACCTGTGGCATATGGAAGTTCCCAGGCTAGGGGTCAAATTGTAGCTGTCATTGCTGGCCTATGCCACAGCCACGGCTACACCATGTCTGAGCTGTGTTGGCGACCTACAGCCCAGCTCATGGCAATGCCGGATCCTTAACCCACTGAGCAAGGTCAGGAATGGAACCCCCATTCTCATGGATACTAGTTGGATTCTTTACCTCTGAGCCACAATGGAAACTCCCAGCATTTCTTAAAAAGGACCAAAAATACCCCAATAAACGTTAAGGAAAGGATAGCTATATTATACCTCTTAAAAATAAAGCTTTTTTTCACCGAAGTCACTATAATGTGGTTAAAACAATCCAGGAAGTCAATAAAATCATATAATATTGTATGATTGAAAGTTGGAGCTTTTATCTGGAATACATAATCTAAATCAAGAAGAAAAAAGGAAAATAAAACAAGCAAATGTGGGCAAAATACTTAGAGGTACATTACGAAAGAGGATGTCCAAGTGGTCAAAATAACATATGAAAAGAAGCTCAACTTCATTAGTCCTTAAATGGACGTAAATTAAATCCATGTGCTCCAACTGCACATTTCTCAGAAGGGCCAAAACTAAGTTATATCAATCGGGATTAGCAAGGCTGTGGGGATAATAAACATTCTTACATTGTTGTTGGGAGTACAAATGGGTACAACCAGTTTGGTGAATTGTTTGATAGTATCTGACAAAACTGAACCTAGCCAAACTCTGTGACTCAATACCAACATACTGGGTTTCTGGGTATGTAACCATCAGAAAGACATACATGTGTTCATTAAGATTTAGAAAAAGAATGTTCACACCATTACCCGCAACAAATTTGAATCTACCCAATGTTCACTGGAGGTAAGATGGATAAATATGTTGAGCTATATTAATACAGTGGAGTACTGTATAGCTGTGAATGTGAATGAATTATTACTACATCTAGTAGTATTAAGGATAAATCTCACCAAGTGTAGTGAAAGAAGGCTGAAACAAATATGCAAACTGTGCTGTTCCCTTTATACAAAATTCCAACTCTGGCAGGCTAAATCTCTTGGGTTAAGAACCAGGACGCAGATGACTGCATGAGGGAGGTAGTGTCTGAGAGCAGCGTAAGTAGTTTCTGAATTGCTAATAGTGCTCTTTTTGGCTGGCTAGAATCAGATGGATGTGTTCACCTTATGTATGTTGATACATATATACCTTTATGATGTGTGTGCTTTTGTATATAAATGTACTTGAATATAAACTTGCATTAAAATTTTGGAGAGGCATATACTCTGGAATATTTAGAGTTAGATTTTAATTCTAAAATGTATTTTTAAGCAAGGAAAAATAAAGAAGCAAGGGGATACGATAAGAGCACAGACTTTGGGAGCAGGCAGTTCTGAGTTTGAATCCTAAATTTACTGCTTAGTAGCTGTAATGTCCTTAAGCATTACTTAATTTATCTAATCCTCAGCTTCTGAAAAAAGGCTTTAAGGAATATATCTATTAATAGACCTACAGCTTTTCTTTTCCTAGTACTTTTTGTTTTTAGCACTGTTTAACGAGTAAAGTCAGTATTACACCCAAGATAGCCTGAAGCCAATAGATGTGGCTTAAGTGGTTACTATATCTCTACCTTTACTCATTTGGAAAAACTGTAAGGGACTTTTTATACCCAGGCCGTAACTACTTTTCTTCACAACCCTTTCTCTCTTGTGACTAGCTCCTAGACGTGCTAAAAAAAAATAAGCAGTAAACAGACGAATCATTTTCTTCCACTGAAGCCTCAGTCAGGAAACTCACTTGTCTCATATGTGCCAAAAGCAAATGTCTTCACAGTCCTCCCTGCTTTGCCTTTTAGGTGGCTCAGAACACCTGGTTGCCAATTGCTAGCTGAGGATAATTAGCTTTCAATTATCACCAGTTAAATTTTCACCTGTTCAGTTTGCAAATTCCTAAATTTTTTGGCTTGTCCTTTTAACAAGTTCTGATCTCTTCTGTCTTCAGTACACCTGCTCTGTGAGAGCGGGAGAACCATCCTCCCACCAGGGAATTCCCCCTTCATCTGCCATCCTGTCCAGTTTTATCCATCCGGTGTTAGGTACATACTCTGCAACAAGATATTGGTGAGATCCAGGTTCTTGGTTTGTCTTTTATGCTTCCAGGCTATCCTGTTTTCCTGGAATTGTTTCTGAGTTCAAAAATAGCCAAATAATCCTTTATTTCTGTAAACTGGCTTTCTTAAGTGATAACAAAAATAAGAGCCAGAAATAGTCTTTAACAGTGTGGGGTATCCCCAAACTGATAATAGATTAAGATTCAATAAACCAGGATATAAAATGAAGTTAGAGGATTAAATAGAATAAAATTTAAAGGGGAACAGGAAAAATACCCCAGTGCAATTTGTTTGTGTTGATATTTGAAGACATTTGTATCAGTTAAACAGAATATATCCATTAAATGTCAGATACGTAGTCTTGGAATAAAGAAATTAGAGTTGAATCCAGTAATGTGATAACATCACACAAGATATTATCACAATATAGGATATTAAATTCAGTATTATAAGTGGACATTGATTTATGCATTAAATTACCATAAACGTAGTTCATGTATAAGGAACTTTAGAATGATATTAAAAATGTGGCATATAGAAAATAATTTACTTGAATCAGTTACCTTCACTTTCTATTTAAAATCATTGTTTAAATTATAGAACAGTTAACAACAAAATCATGACATTAAAAAAAGTTTTGAACACATAGCGCCTTTCTGCAACATTGTAGATATTTAACTTTGCATATTTTCATTTTAACCAACATAGATTTTTTTATCCTGGTAGTTACAGATAAAATATAAACATTACATATTTTAATCTAACAATGCATTTAAGGTTTTTGCTTCCATACTTGATATTACTTTAATGGGGATGCAGGTTAGTTCACCAAAATTATATATCTACTAAATCATTCACTTATTTTGAGACATTAGTTCTGTGTCTATTAAATTGTAACACAGCAATAGACATTCTTTTTTTTACAACTATCAGTATATTGGTGGGAAGTTATGTATCAAAGGCTATGATCTAGTCCTCATGTCTTGATATATTGCCAAATTGCCTTTCCAAATGTTGCCTTATCAGTTTTCCACTTCTAAGTTTGTATTACTAGAATAGTAATGTTTTAAACTCCGTTTACATTTGTCAGAAAGACTTTTTTTAATTTTGAAAATTACAAAAAAATTAAGCTTAATGAAGGAAACCCACAAACACAAAATGGTAGAGAAAAACAAAACCAAAATAAACATTCTATGGCTCAAAATTTATTTAATATTTTGGCATATATTGTTTAAATATTTTAAACCCATTATGATGCTGATATTTTGGAACAATGAAAAATAACCACTTCATAGTCTAGTGTCCCCAGTTACATTTTGATTTTTTTAGGTGTAAGCATCATGGCCTATGTTTATTTTGAAACTATTCAGTGCAAATCACAGGCCTATCATGTGAGATATGTCCAAATTTGTGAAAAATATTTGTGATCCACTATATTCCTGAAAATGGGAATTCACGTTTAAATAAATTTAAGTCTTTGGACTTACTTTAAATTCATGTAAAATTTGAAAAATACGATTTATTTATATATTTATTAAACGGTTAGTAAAACACAAAAGGGACATGGTTCTTCTATTAAGATGGTCCATGGGGTAGCCAGAAAAGCCTTCATAGCAAGAGAAAAACTTCACCTGAGTATCACAAGACAAATACCTAAAAACATACAGTTTTAAGTTATTAATTACATCAAATACCAAATTTCCTGTTTTCCAAAAACCATGTTTTATCTAACTAGTCTAAACAAACGAATATGGGAATTAGTTCTTAAATACTACATAGTCATTGTTTCACACACATGATCACAATCTAAGCAATGGAAATAATATGTTTCTTGAAGATCTCCCTCTTATGATGAATACATTAAAAGGTAGTTTTTGGCTTTATTCTAACCAAAATGTAACCTTCCAATCTCTAAACGTCAATAAATTCTACCACATCTCTTAAAAAAGCAGGGTTCTAACTGTGAATATATACACGAGATGACAACCTATTTCCTTATAGACCCTTTCACCTTGAAATTAACTCTCTGATTACTTTATGAGTAGCAGTAGATATAAAGACAAGGTAAAAAAGAGATGGTATTACTTCGGGATGGTAGCTAAACTGAGCCACCATGGGAGGTCAGAGACTGAAAATTCATTCAATGCATGGTCAGTGATTTTAAGTGATGTAGATTTGTTTGACCAAAGGATGGGGCAGCTCTGAGAATGTATCAAAATATAACACCAGGAGTTCCCGTCGTGGCGCAGTGGTTAACGAATCCGACTAGGAACCATGAGGTTGCGGGTTCGATCCCTGCCCTTGCTCAGTGGGTTAACGATCCGGCGTTGCCGTGAGCTGTGGTGTAGGTTGCAGACGCGGCTCGGATCCTGCGTTGCTGTGGCTGCGGCGCAGGCCAGTGGCCACAGCTCCGATTAGACCCC